>LD354667.1:5072-20083 GCA_001465055.1 Ptychodera flava
TACAATGTAAGTCAAATTTTGACCAAAAATGACAAAAAATTCCTTAAAAATACACATTTGCATATTTCATCACAATTTGAACAAATCTAAATTGGGTTATCCCTAGGGACCTGTATACCATATAACAAAGCTGTCTGACCAGCGGTTATGAAGAAGAAGATTTTTTACCAAAAACACCTTTTTTTGGCATTAATTTGCCTATTTCCAACAATATCAAAAAATTAAAAAAAAAGGTTTCTCAAAATCATATTTTTCATCTACACAACAAATATCAAATCAGTAAGTACTGCGGTTCTCAAGATATTTGAGTGGACGGACGCCTCACAAACGGACATACATACATACATACATACATACAGACTGACGCCGGACGGATACCCATCCCAATAGCTTCTATAGACTATAGTCTATAGTAGCTAAAAACTGAAAACACTGAGCACAAAATACCAAATCGTGGTGTATTTCAAAGTAGTTTAAGGTATTTTATATTCACTATTTTTCTACATGAAAATGTCTTTACTTCTGGTATTCTATTGGCTTTTCTAATCAACTCTGTAGAACGTGATTGGTGGGCAAAAGTTTTTATGATATAAAACTGAAATTCGTCACATCTGCCTACCAACAACACAAATTGTCCAAGAGACCAATTGGAGGACATGGGTTATTCACAAAAATATATGCACTGTAGATACGGACGTATAATGCGCTTCAGGATTAATGGAAGGGCTAGGGTCTTATGGGATGTGTGTAAAGACTATGCATTTGACCACACCCTCTGATTAGATTTGAGAGGCTAAAAAAGTGACTTTTGGGTACAGGCATACACACCATTTCGTGTCGCTTCACTATTGACATGCCAGTGTCTCAAGAGTGAGGCTAAAAATGTGACCTTTGTACACTGACTTTTGATATGAGAAAGATTCATGTACTGTATGTGACATACCCTCGTCCCTCGGACATTAGATATGAGAAACCTAAAAAGTGACTTTGGGCACAGGCGTACAGACCATTTCATGCTGCTGTACAAGCTACATGCCTATGTCTGAGGAGTGAGGATAAAAATATGACCATTGTACAGCAACCTGGGATATGTAAAAGGTTCATGAATGCGACATACCATTGGTTAGATTTGCATGGCTAAAAAGTGACTTTTGGGACCAGGCTTCCAGAACTTTCCATGTCACTGTACTAGTGACATGCCTTGTCTGAAGCATGTGCAAACAGTACTACTAGTATATCATGCCATGGTTCTTTTCACGTCTCGACCAATCAGATCTCTGTATTTGCACCATCAATATACTGATATGAAATAATACCCAATATCGCCTCTCAAAATTTTTTCCTTAACTCGTACAAACAATGAAACTAACTTCAAAGGAACTACCAAGAATGGAATTACAAGATTCAGCACTTTTACTGTACTTAACCACCTAAAATATCTTTGTTCTTAAAAGCCTTTCAAATTTCTGTCTGCAACATCGCATCACAGAAAGAAAGTGGCAGCCACCTGGTGACCTTTAATGTAAAATACTAAGGCTGTTAAACATCACCAGGATACAGCATTATTAAACTCACATATTATCCAATTACTGTGATTGGCTGAGCCTCAATCATGTGATATACAGAACAAAAAGTGATAAAACATGGCTTATGTAATAATAAAGCCTGCTACCACATTCTGGAATAATGCAGTCCTTTCTACGGGTACCACATCATTGAGTACATTAGCTTGGTAGTTTCTGTGGAGCAATTGATCATTAAAAGGTACAAGAAGTTAGCTCGATTGGCATTAGACAATATTTAGTTCATTATGAGAGAAAAACACTTCATTTTAGAGATTAATTTAAGTTGACCTTTAACTTCATTGAGCATTGTGATCAAACAAGAAATGGAACGCTTCACTGTGACGAGTCTTGACACTTGACTACATTTTACGAAAAGTTTTGAAAACAAAAGTTTTAGTGTAAAAAAAATTAGTAACAGCACAGGCAAGATCATGATTTGTTGCCCACCCATGGGATGGCGCTGGATGATACCCCTGCATCATCAATATTACCGTCATGGAGCACTATACCTTGGGCAGGCAACAAATCATGATCTTGCCTGTGTCAGAATGTGCTATTATTTAAATATTGGCATGCATATATGACAAATGTAGATATCAAACAGGCATGCAAATACAGAACAGTGTTTCATTACTATAAAGAAATTAACAGATGCATACATTGTACAGTGTATAATTACATCTGTTCAGTAGGAACATTTTGGTACTCAATTTCCAAGAATGTAAATAACCATGTTCCTTATATCACATAAAAGTACTTTCAAGTGGCTTTATACTACTGGTATTTATGGTGTTATAAAGATGAGAAAAACGTGAGAGTTTTTTAAACCATCAAGATGTCCAATGAATCTGTCTGTTGGATTTCATATACTGTTATTTCATATTGTAACAGTCAAATTATGCACTTGAAAAACTGTTAACTGATGTAATAGTTGCTGAAATACTGGCAGAGAGGAAAATGCACCTATGACATATCTCTGAGCTGGAATTTTCCTCTCTTAGGCATAACTTGCAGGTTTGATTTAACATACTTGCATCACTATGTACCTGCTACATACTCGTCAGATGATCTGTGGCCTGGTCCATGAAGTGCATCATGCAAAAATGTTCACAAAGATGTCAAAGACTTCTGTTATAACGTTATGAAAGACTTAAACATCTGGTGTACATGTTAAAGGCCCATGAACTGCAACTTTTTGCACTATTTGCTGGATTTTACTTTTTTTTGTCAACAGCCCCTAAAGGCTGCCACTCGCACAACATACTGATTTTTTGTACAAAATCTTGATAAAACTACAGAACAAGAGAAAAAATTACAGAAAAAACACTCGTTCATTGTAAGGTAACTTGCCTACGGATGTATGTACAGGAATTATAGACCATGGACTGGAACTGCTCTGTTTGAAAAAGATGACAGCCAACCTTCTCAATATAGCTGCCTCCAAGTATGCATAAAAAAGATGGGAGGTAGTGTATATACGCAAAAGTAACTTCAGAGAAACGCGGTTGTCATTCATCAAAAAGCACATTGTACTGAATGTCCACATATGGATGTTGTATTCTCTGTTTTCCTTATACGTACAACCAGTTTTGAAGATGGCGGGAAATTAAAAATGAAGTAAATACCTATATTTATTTACTCACTCTGTTAAAAATGAAAGCAACTGTAATGCTGTAAAATACTTCTGCATTCATTGGGTAGTATTCAAAGGATAACAGCATAAACCTGAAGATTAGTAATGAGATCTACTGAGTACAAAGACATGCAACTCATGGGCCTTTAACCTTTGCTTTTTGATTATCAGTTATACATCGATTTAAAGAGCAGAAATGAAAATGGCTGATGGTCAAGCTTTGAAAGTAAATCAAAGATTTGGCAATAAAAGGCTCCACATTGGTACTACAAGTCTGTACAAAACCTGGTTGGTGTCAGCGTTTTGATACAAAACCACACCACGGTGGAAATGTAAAACGCAGTCTTTCAACTTGCCAAGTTCTTTGAAATGAAAGAAATGGCATACACTTCAATTTTACTTCCATGGTAATTAACATGGTCTGATAATATGTATCTGTAAAATGACATCCTTGCCCTACTACCTGTTCTGATTGATTTTCCTTGTTACAAGTGTCTTCATAACATTTCATCTACATATGTGTCTTCACTACCTTCCCCAGGAGTTGGAAACAAATTTATTAATATTTATCAGCCTTGTTCTCTGACACTTGTAAAAATTTACCAGAATTATTTTACACACTAAACTGCATGATATGTAAATTGGTTATTTTAAAATCAGGAGTGTGTGGCTGGAATCAATGTGGAACCAGTGTGCCACTGTCACTGAATGAAATGCTGAAAATTACAATCTTAGGGCACACAAAAGTGTTGTACCGGTATTGCAATATCTGTAACTAAAGTCAATATTGGTCAATTGTAGGACAATACACTGCATGTTTGAATTTTCATCCAGTCCCATTTGAGGTCTCCTGTTCAGTATCTAGGTACTCGGGGGACTTTAAGTATTCAAGTTTTTGTTAATAGTCAACAGATTAGACCTAGTATGCCTTGCTGATTTTAATCAACTGGACCCAATAATAATATATGAACATGGCAGGATAAGGAATGATACTTTAACTTCCAAACATGCATCTCAATATTTGCACCTTTTCACTGAAACTGACAAATGTCATAAGATGCCAAGCTGAGTTTATCAGTGTTCTCAATAACTTGCGCGTATAAAGCCATAAACTACATGTGCAATAGTACAATGTGTTCACTCACCTGCACGATTTCAAACCACTGTTTGCACTTAATTATTACTGAAGGCATTATTTGCACTTGTCAAATATAATCATATTTTATATTCACTGTCCCTCCACTCACTTTGGGAACACGATTGTTGTTGTCTCTTTTCTTTCCACTGAGTGGGTGACCTTGCACACCTAATTGCTTCTATCGACTTCTGCACTGCTTTAGCAGGAAAGACAACTAAATTGCCTAATGAAAACTGGCTTTACATCTCTTGAAATCTGGGATTACCTTTACACATTTTGTATATAATTTCTACACTGGTGTAATTATCAAATGGTCAAAATTTATTTAGGTAGTGTGTGCCTTAAAAGTGAAAGACAACACTTTAGCTCAAACTTTCCTCAGTGGAACTTTCAACCATTCTCTCACGAAATCAGGAATAAAATTGGGTCACCATGCAAAGTTTGGTACTAGGGAAACGAATTGCGTAACACATACAGATATTTTACATTCAAATGGCCATCATCCTTGTGTTAACTCCATGGAGGAAAAAAATTCCAAATTTTGAAAAACTGAAACCACGAAAATTTTTCTTCCTCAAGGAAGAATTGTACCTTAAAATAAAAGACGATGTTTGAAATATTTCAAAATGGTAAGCTGTATATTCCTAACCAAGTTGTTACAGTAGCAAGACCGAAACCCATGCTGCTCCAAGCTTGCCTTTCTCTGAACGTAAGCAACATAATTAAATCACTTGTTTTCATGGACACAATAGAAAACACTGCTACTGGCTCCATTGAGTGGATAATTCTCCACCCCTTCTACACTTGTAGGTATTCTTCTATCAGTAGACTATTTTTCCAATCAAAGGCTGCTGCAGGTCCGGGTAGCGCTAAGCTGTTGCCGTAAAGAGGCGCGTGGTTTACGACGATGCTGCGGGTCAGACAATAAGAAATGAGGCTATCTGTACTCACTATCATGCAGATGGACAAAATCTTTTTAATCATCATCATTTAAGATCATGATGGTGGTTGCGTGTTACACATTAAATGTTGGCCATGTGCATCAGAGTTCACAAATGAAAGGCTTGTTGTATTTGATGTAAATGGTCTACACATGTCGCTTGTTGGCACTTTTTGAACTGAGTTAAAACCTGAAATTGTGAGTTTTTAACAGCAATATTATTTATTTTTGGTGGAAAATGGATATCTTCACCTTGCAAAATGCAAACTTTGATTGCACATAGCATCACATAGAGCCTTGCGCATTGTGACTTCTCAAAGCAACTGTAGTGACTATTTTTCATTTACTCATGTGCTGCCATGTCTTTATTATCAATGCTTGTGTGGGTGGGTGGGTGGACTGCTTGATACCCTTGGGCTTTGAGCACTTTAAATGGAAGAATTATGGTGGAAACAAATTATGCTGAGCATATGCTGGTTATACAAAAAAAGTTCACCGCGTAAACCATCTTCCACTCTTCCTTGTATCAAAATTATCCTTCCTTTACATGAATTGTATAGAAACATCACAAAAGGTGGACCCATCTTCACTGTTGAATCAGATGGCCACCAAGAAATTGGAAAATACCACAGTCCTGGATCATCTAGTGTCAATACAAGAACATTCAGTTTTCAGTGTCTGGTAAAAGTCTATAAATGTATCACTGGAATCAGCACTTTTGGAAAAAAGTGACAGTGCATGAACCCCGACACCACCCTGGGTTTAAATCAGTTCTGAAAAACAAAATGTGGCTGTCGGAAGAGTGCAACCATGAAAGTCTTATGCCTATAGAT
Source organism: Ptychodera flava (assembly GCA_001465055.1). Lineage (NCBI taxonomy): Eukaryota > Metazoa > Hemichordata > Enteropneusta > Ptychoderidae > Ptychodera > Ptychodera flava. Next base: position 11,182 of record LD354667.1, read on the forward strand.
CCAGCTTACACAGTTTATACTGTTTTGGGAAAAATTACTCAACTGCTCTCACCTTATTTTGATGGCAACTTGTGCATGATGTCATTTTTATGGGGGTCAGAGTTCAAAGGGTTAATCTGTAGCTGAGTACTGCCGTTCAAGTTTTGGAAATGTGTCTATTTAAAAAGGTATGAGAAAACTGCGGTAAGATTTGCTCTGAATCAGTGGTTCAGACCGGTCAGAATTCTCGAAATATATCATGTTTGATAAAGTTCCCAATCTTTCCCTCTAATTTCAAGGAAATTGGCTCAAAAGATCCCCCTACTCACAATTAGACAAAATAACAATGTAAAATATCTGTATTTCTTTCTATTTTTAGGACATTTGCTTTTCTCTTCTCAGCAAGAACTGCTTTCTATACATTCTCTATAAAGCTTTACATCTTTCAGAGAAGAAGTGTTGGGGCCATACGTACATGTACCTTGAAAGTCTGTTTAAGTTACAAAAGGTTGTCCAAATGAGGTTTTAGATCCAGGGTTGAGCAAATCATTTTCAACCAATGAGCGTATGGGTTAGCGGCCAAGAAAGGTCATCAGCCCAGCTCTAGGTTAACTGCCTCACTTGTAAGTCTTCAGTTACTAGCTTAGTGATTTACTAGTCCATTGCACAGTAAGTGAGGCTACCCACAATTCTCTATGATCTGTACACAAGGAGATCACTCACTGAACTAGAGCAAATTTCTTCTGTACACACAACAGCTCGGTCCATATTTCAAAATTCTTGGACCATAGTTTTGATAATCATAATTCTCTAATTTCTCACAGTGAATAATGAGAAGATCAACCCCTTTTCCGCGGAGGAGATACCAATTTTGTGATTTTGTCAACATAGATTTTTGACAGCGACATGCAATATTTTCAAGGAAACTAAGGGAATAAGTTGCATCTGTGTTGGCAAAAGAAAGGGTATTGATTTTTTCTAATGTTTGTAACAAAGGAAATTTGCATGTCTGACAGGTGGTATGATGAGACCATCTTAGTTGCTGATAACTTTTTACCTTGACAAGTGTACAATCTTTAGCACCTCCAAACATAGACTTCTCATTCAATTTACTCCTGAATTTTAAACATGATCAATAATTTTGGAACATGGTTTTAACCAATAATCCTTAAATTAAATTCTAAGCTTCAAATCGTTCAGAAACTGATAAAATTGAAGAAGCCTCTAGCAAATAATGTCTGAGCACACAAATCAAGGGGAATTGTGGGTAGCCTCACTTACTGTGCATTGGCCCAGTAGAGACTAGTTGCCCATGATGGCATGAGCGTGGCGTAGTGGATTTACTCACCCCTGCCATAAAAGAATGGATTCATCTTATTTAGGTCAAGGTCATATGCCTAGAGGGCACGGCCTTCAATCTATCTATAAAAAGTTTTACCACGCATGAAATGCTGCTAGTAAATTATGGTCAATGCAAATACAGGATTTAAAACTGTGCTATATGGTTTGAGAAAATACCAAGCAAGTCAACATTTTAGCATACTACAAACTGTAATCTCCAAATGTTGAATTGATTTGTGAGCAATTTTTGCATCCATAAACGGATTTTCATGCATTGAATAAAGCTGAATAACAAACTGAATACAGATATAGCCATGCACAACTTGTGAAAAAGAAGTGCATTTCATATGTAAATACACAAACCCAACTTTAGCAGGCTATTGGAATGGGGAAAATATTGCAGGAACTTAAAGGGTCTTGCATGCCCTGGGAGATAATACATATGACACTTCAAACAGTGGCAGCCTGCTTGCTATTGCTATGTACCATGCGTATTGTAAAACTAGCACAACTTAACAAAGAAAATGAACTTACTACTTATGAAACAATAGGGAATGATGAAATCTGATAATGTACAAATCCTTCCTTCATAACGACAATGGAGGCTTTTTCCAAATTTGCTGTAGCTGTAGGTATGTAAACGCATGTCGATGTGTACAGGTGAAATATATTCAGGAGCTGGGGTGTCACAATTGGAAGATATAATACCCCTGGTAGATGGCCTACTGTTTTAAATGTTATGCTAATGTCATATCATGACCTTGTACAATTGTACCTTATGAACTGTTGATGTATACTTGCACTTATTATCCTGAGTTTTGTATGGCATAAGTGTTGGTAAGAACTATAGTTAGGGCATAGCTATTGTTGAGAGTATGTTCAGATATGTATATCACAGCTCACTATCTTTATACTGCTACAAGATGGCAAGGTGTCTTGATTTGAAAGCATCAAATTTTGAAAAACAGATTCTCTAAAAGAATTACTTCATTTTTACAAAGATTCCATGATTTAAAACTCATAAAATCAAAATCTTTAACTTAACCTAAATTAGAACAAAACTGCCTTTGACTGTAAATACTGAATTACATTGCAATGTGAAGCATGTATTGTGTCTACTTTCAATACAGGTTATCTGTCCAACCTCTCAGAAATTAGTAGACTTTAATGACATTTTCATTGTTACCCTGGATGTTAGGTAAATATGTCACATTACAACTTACACATAGATTGCAATAGTGTTTTACATTGATAATGAGTAATCCTTTTGGAATTCTGAAAAACAACTTGCTTTGTACATGTTGCAAACATGAATATCATGACGTAATGCTTTCAATTCAGACTGACGATACAGGAGACAAAACACTTATCAAACATTGAAAAGTTCTACCGTTTCATCTGTTTCCTGCTCAACATAAAAAACTTTAATTGTTGACAAAAAATGCCCTTGCAGACGTATTTAGTCTCAAATTATTCTGTATGTTGATGAAAGTCTAATAATGAAGTAGAAAAAAGTGCATAATAAGGCAACTTCCTTTATGTGTCCACACATATACATTACCTGAAAAGGAAAATCTATATCAAAAAGATAATACCATCGTTCCATGCGTGTACTCATATGATGCACTCTTTGTAAAGCGTCATGGTCAAATTGAATTTGAAATCTATTTAAACTGCATGCCAATGCCCTCAGGAATATCTTTCGGAAAGATTCAGTTTTGTACAATGACAGGTATGGATGCTATGTTACACCATTACTTTGCTTATGTGAGAGCATGTGTTTCTTTGCAAGATGCTGTTATGTACAATGGTGTACATATGTACTGTTACACCAGTACTTTGTGTATGAAATCTTAACTTTGTTAAATAATGGAAATTGTTTTGTAAAGAAATGACAGCCCTGGTAATACTTATTACTTAACATATGTCTGAGCTTATTGGGTGTTAATGTTCTATGCACCAAATTTTTACAAAGTTGATATTTATCTCACAAAACTAATTCCATAGGCTTGTGTTCACTGAAACATAAGTTCTATCCCTATATCTGTAACAAAGGCATAGAACATCTTATAGTGAAAATATTGTGTGAAGTAGCAATTTTTTTAATGTTAAACCTATATAGAAAGACAGGTATAGAAAAATATTGAAACATGCTACGGCTGCTACATACATATGGTACAAAAATTACTGATCAGCTGTAGGTAAATATGATTACTTTAATTGCTAGTGAATTCTGTGTATGAGTTAGATTTGATGGGAATCAGTAATGGAGACAAAAGAACATAATGGAAATTGGAAACTCGCTTCAACGCTCCAAATATAAATCTCATGAAAATCAGATGTAGGGATGTCAAAGTTCCCACCTGTGCTGCTCCTTTAATATTCTAACAAGCTGATAGTTGCCTCACTACATTTGAACCACTGTCATAAAAGATAATGCTGAAATCTCAGGCATTGGCCAGAACAGCCGACCAATCGGAAAGAGGTTTACAACTGTCACTTGGTATTGATTGCAGCATTGTAAACACAACCTGATTGGCTCCTGCAAATCATGGGATTTGAATGTGATCTTCGATAGCAGTAGTTCTGATGTAGTTAGGCAGCTAGCAGCTGATGAGAATGGCAAAGTTGGAAATATCCCCATCTCTGGTATTCTCTAGTAGAATTGAATATTTTATCATTAAGTGAACATGTTGTGATGAGTGGTCATTCTTAGACAGCAAAGGCAGACCATTTTGAGTTCGACATGAAAGGAAAATTGGTCCCTCTGTTTTTTTGTCAAACAGTGATATGGCAAGTGATAGGCTCTTGGCTAAATACAAGTAATTTTCACCCACAATTTTATTGCATTAAATGGGTAATCACTACAAGCATTTGTCACTGAATAGTTAGGGAAGAAATTGGAAACATATTAACTTGGTAATGAAACAAGTTTGAGAAGATGATCTCCAAGAAAAGTTGTGAGAATACTAAAATTGCAGAAGTATATTTTGCTTAGATGTCGGCATTTTAAAAACGAATTCAAAATCAGCAAAACTGAAAGTGAGGTATATAATTCTTTTATGGATATTACTGTTATGATACTGAGCTTATTCTTCATGGTAGCATAGTTCTGTCATTAAACCGTGAAAAGTATATATATTTCCAAAAATTTCGATGACATCAAAACCACAAGTGTGATTGATAAATCGGACAACTGTTACAATCGGTGTTGTGATGTAATCATTTGAAATCTTATGTCAAAGGATCCAACCATACACTGTCTCGGTAAACAACAATATAACACAGAGAAAATATAAACTTTCTGTCGGCAACAGCAAAATTTGTTAGTGATACTCTGTTTTGCAATAGCAATCACAACTAGGGCTAATCTACAACATTCACTTACACCTGGTAGAGGTTGATCATCTGCTGCTTGGCTGGTTGGTTGTCAACAAATGTGGACTACTATGGAAACAAAAATATCTTTATCATTTGTAAAGGATCTTTTCTGTGGAAAAACTGCTGTCTGTATATATTACTGGGAACAATTTTACATCAAAATTGTTAAAATCTGTCTACTGTGATAATGGTATGTTCAATGACAAAGAGAAATGAAGGAAATGGCTCATAGAGATGGGTTTTAAGATTTGAAAATGGCAATTTGAAGATAATCGTGATGAATTTTTAAATGGTTTGACTTTAGAAGTTCAATTCTGATCTTGGATGGGAGGGGGTGGGGACATTCTAGGGGGTGGGGACATTCATATGAAAGACACTGTACAGGATGAGAGATTCTGTGTAGGAAAACTTGCAATATATACTGGTAACTTTTCATGTCAGTGATGGAATGTGCATAATGAAGTGTTTATAAATACTGAATTTTCTGTTGTTTGCTTTTAATGCACAAGCTTACAAATTAGCCATTGGAGTTAGCCCACTTTTCAGTCAGCAAATTTGCATGACACTTTTTGTACAGTCACAATTTCTGCACACACGCTACAATGTAGTTAAAACACTAGTGAAGGTAGCTGCTTTTTTTGCCAAATGCTGTCCATGTATCTCCTGTGCAATACAAGTTGCCTCAACAGTAACATGGCTCAAGGCAATTTTCCTGACCATAGATGAGCATTTTTCTTACAAACGCAAGTGTATTTGAATCACTAATGTGGTATAACACTGAAATAATGGATTGTAATAATTACATGTTTTGAAATCAGCCAGTAAAAACAGAATCTTCCATTTGATTGTAACCAAAGAAATTGTGCCACAATAAGATTTTTGCTAACACCCGTTTTTAATGCTTTTATGACGTTCATTTCACGGTGTTTAAATTCATCAAAGCAGAAAGAGTAAAAAGGCGTTTTCTTAGTAATCATGCCTTCGTTATTTCCTTTCTGGTTGGTGTAAAAATGTACAAATATTGTGGTTACTCATGGAAAGGAAATCCAAACAAGGAAAATACGATAACCATTTTCCTTTCATAACAGATAATCTAAGCCTACTGGTACAATTTAGTTTTGATCTTCCATTATGATAGTATGTATAGATCTTCTCCAGCATGTCTACGAGATGAAGGAACATCAAAGCTACAAAACACCAAAGAAAGTAACACCTTGTATTTATGCTATCACTATCAGGATCCTTATTTTTGGGGGGGGGGGGGTTACTGTTTTAGATGAATACCACCTGAATGCATAGTTGAAGGATTTAATCAACCCTTTGAGTGCTGTAATTTTCTCCCCGCCAAAATTTTAGTGCAAAATTTTTGTGAATTTTTCTGTAATTTTTTGATAATTTTGGACCAAATGAACATCACATTTCATTTGCTTACAGTTCTCAAAATTTTGGGAAAAAACTGAGAAAAATTGACTGGGGTTTATTTTATAAGGGGACAAAAATAGACTTTGGCTCTCAAAGGTTTAACATAGCTTGATCAAAAATGTTGATAACTATTATAAAATTTAATGCAAAAATTTTCAAGGATATCATATATGGTGAAAATTATTGGTGGACATAAACTTTAAAATGGTAAAATTTTCCAAGGATATCATACACTAAACATTAGTAGAACATGACAAGCATCATGCTCGCTGTACCATTTCAGTCACACTAGCAACAAGTTTGGAAACAGCTAAAGAAATGTATTGGTGAAGTTACGCAGCAAATTCCATCAAAATGAATCTTTGTCCCTCAGTAAAGGTACTATGGATCTTGTAATCTTTCTTTTCACTCCTATCTGCAAAACATTTGAATAGCATTTGGAGCCATTTGTATCAATGGGCATGTATGCTGTTTATCTGTAAGTCGGCCTGTCCTCTGTAAACACTCAAGAAATTCTGCATGGCTGTCCTCAGTATCTGCTGTGAAAAAGTATCATGGGTTGAAAGTAGGATTTTATTCAAATGAACTTGCTAGTTCTGCAATTATGCAAATGGTTTTCGAAAATGTGACAAATGCAAAAAAAAAATTGAAAACTCATAAAAACTTTTGCAATAGGTCTGGTATGTATGTGGTCCATGTATGCCTAGGATGACCAAACTCAGGTTTGTTCAAATTAGCATGAAAGTAGTATATAATCTGGGAGGACCTAACTCAGGTTTGTTCAAATTAGCATGAAATTTGTATATATCTGGGATGACTTACTCGGGTTTTTCAAATTAGCATGAAATGATATGTCTGGAAGGACCCAACTCAGGTTTGTTCAAATTAGCATGAAATTAATATGTATAAATTTTTAAAAATCTTTTTCTTATTTGTTGTAAGAAACCTTTAAACCCTTCTCTGAAACCATGTTTTTGAACCATAACTCAATAACCCTGAACCCATTTCGTTCGATGTTGGTACACTGATAAAGTGCTATAACATTATATGCACGTCAATTTATTTTGTGATACGATCCAATATGGCCGCCGGGCAGCCATATTGAAATTACATCATTCAAATTGGGTCACACTATTATAGAATTATCTATAGCATATCTATATTATGATTTTTGGTTAAAGTTTTCCTAGAAAATGCTTGCCTTTAAGTAAATGTTGTCAATTTTGGTTTCAAGATTTGTTAGGATGACCTTTATCAGATTTATCATGATAGTCATGAAATTTGCGTATTTCATTATTTCTGAGGGTGCCCCCATCCTGACTCAACTTTTTTCCAATATTACTTTGGTCAAATAATGATGAATTAGCATTTTCTCCATTATTGGTGGCACTAATCTTCTCATAAATAACTTAACTATACTTTCAATGTGGTTTTGGTGTATAACTGGGAATGCTCCCAGATTCTATGAAATTTATAAAACAATTTGAATTGACTGTGGACAGATGGATGAGATAGGTAGTATTGTTTGGATGAAAATTATTATTCAGAGCTACATTCCTTTTGATGTAGTACACATGTGTAATTATGGTATAAATGCATACCTCATGATCAGTGTGATCTTATAAAACTTCATAATTGTGGTCTTTGCAGTCACTGTTCATCAAGTACCACAGTAGGTGCCAGTTGCATCATGAAAAGCAAAGTGCAAATTATCTCTTATATTTGACCATGACGCTTTGCAATATTATCTTGCTATTATTAATTTCACAGAACAAAGTAATTGTTTCCAACGATGCCAATGAAGGGTAGATATAATGCTTTCATACAGATGTTTCATGTTTATGGCATGGCATGGCCATCATTAAATTCTTTTTAAGGTATTAAATTGTTACCACCAATGTTTATGGCATGGCATGGCCATCATTAAATTCTTTTTAAGGTATTAAATTGTTACCACCAATCATTGAGCTACATTTCCAAAATAACTGCATCTATAATGAAGTCGTGTGAATTTTGTGTTTTGAAGTAGAGTGAATGTGGTATTTTGCAATCAGCAGAGGAATATATATGCAGATTATCATCATTGCAGAATATCAGACAAAGAATAGAGACCAAATGAGTGAAAGACACTGTAGGAATCCATATTATATATATTTCAGTGCGTGATAGAAAGGCCACCAGTGGATTCTTTAAACACGAGAACATATATGTACGGGCAATTCAGAAAAAATAGTAATTCTGGCAGCATTATTACAAGATATGTTTTGTAAGTCAATGGAAATCGACTGTAAAGGAGACCATATGTAACATGCATACTGTAGGCTCAAAGTTAAGAAACAACAGATAAAGTAATAGTTTAGGTGTGTATACATGCTGGTACTGCTCTGCATGTACACTTTTTGTAAATCTTGCATCGTAATTTGTTTTTCCCTGTCCTGGTTTCTTACAGGTTTCATTGAAACTGTGCCCTGCAACAGGTGGCCATGACAATCATAATCCGACTTCAGGGTCTTCCATGGGCTGCAAGTGCTCTCGACATCAGGCACTATTTCAAAGGGTTGACTATCCCAGATGGAGGAGTACACATTGTTGGGGGTGAGAGTGGTGATGCCTTCATCGCATTTGGAGGAGATGAAGATGCCAGGAAGGCAATGCTGTTGACTAGCCAGCCGCTGTGTGGTAAGAAGGTCACCCTGATGCTGAGTAGTAAAGCTGAAATGCAAAATGTCATTGCAGCGAGCAGAGCTGCTCAAGCCAGAAAGCGTGGAGATCCTTTCGA
>LD354667.1:21121-37249 GCA_001465055.1 Ptychodera flava
TGATGCACCAGTCACCAGTGTGATATTGAAAGGCCTTCCATACACAGTAACTGAAGAAGATATAGTACATTTTTTGACTGGCCTGGAGATAGAACGTGGTGGTATTCAAATTGGAATGGACAGAACTGGAAAGACAACTGGAGATGCCCTTGTTAAGCTGGCCAATCACAGTGATTTTGAAGAGGCCTTAAAACGAAACAGACGGTATATTGGTCCAAGGTATATCAATGTACAACCTTGCAGTGAAAGGGACTGGGCTATGATGTCTGACAACCCAAACAGACGACATGAACCCTACTTGGGTTCCAAAGATGGCCCTCCATACATGTCTCACAACATGCGAGAACCCAGACGAGCGAGATCCAGATCACCAGTTAGAGATACTCTGTGTATATCATTACGAGGACTGCCATTCCATACAGAAAAGAAACACATTCTGGAGTTCTTTAAAGGCATTGAAATCAAGGAGGAAGACATCTATCTTGAATTGAATGAGAGAGGACAGGCCAGAGGAAGTGGGTACGTTGAGTTTAAAAGCATCCATGAGTACAGAAAAGCGCTTGAAAGAAATAGACAATACATCGGTCCACGATACATTACTGTTATCAGCATCAGCAGAGAAGAATTTCAGTCGAGAATAAAAGATCTTGGAAAGTGGATGAGCGAAACCTTGACAGCAGCACAACCCAAAAAGGAACCAGAAGATGTGAACACAAAAGAAAAAGAAAGTATTGCTAAAGATGATGCTCCGAGCAAAAATAATGAAGAAGAGAAGAAAACTGATGAACTTACCACAGAAGATACGTGCATTCACATGCAGAATGTGCCGTATGCCGCAAGTACTGCTGACATATTGGAGTTTTTATCTGGCATTCCTGTCCCCAAACACAACATTTTCAGAATATACAATGACAAAGGACAAACTACTGGGGAGGTCTTCATTGAGTTCTACAGTCTTGAGTTTGCAAAGAAAGCTGAAGATAGGAAGAATGGAAACATACGCGAAAGGACCATCTATGTGGACAGGGTCAAGAAATCGTTCATGGAAAAACGGCTAAAGGAAAATGAAGCCATGGCAAAGCTGGCACATGAGAAGAGAGCTGCAGCAGCTGCTGCAGCAGCCAATGCAGGACAACCTCCATTGCTTGCTACTCCTCCTCTACCACCACGATTGGTCAATGACATGAGAAGAAGAGATTGGCCGAGACCAATGGGCATGATGGGAATGAGAGACCAGCAAAGAGAGGGTGGGTATGGTTATGATAGCAAGCATGATGAACTGCCAACAGGTGTAGAGAATTTAGGAGCTAGGTCCTGTGTGGTAGGAGCTACTAATCTTCCTTACAGAGCAACCATTCCAGAAATCATGGATTTCTTCCGCGGATATGGGGCATTGCAAGATTCAATCCGGATTCACTTCAATGATTCAGGCCAACCAACAGGAGATGCTCTAGTAGCCTTTGAGACACAACAACAGGCTGTCAGAGCATTAAGAGAGCTTCACAACAAAGTCATGGGATCAAGAAGGGTACAGCTGTACCTAGCCTAAACAGGTACATTTAACACATGGCCAGATGAAGCTGTGTTGTCATCAGTGAATATGTCTATCTGGAGATGTAACATGATTTTGTCTGGCCATTTTAAAGAAAAGTTATGCAACCTTTCCGGCCCTTTTTATCCCACTGATTTCAGTTTTCCTAAGGGTCATAGCAATATGTCACTCTTATACCTGCCTGGTTTATCATGCTTGGTATCTCTACCTTCTGTAGCAACATTAAACATAGATTTCATCACAGGTAAAAAAAATCATTCAAGATCTCTCTTTCTGACATACTTTTGCTTGCACTAATACCAAAATGCCTGCCTTCAAAAGCAAGTGTGCAATTTAGATATGACATTTTGCCATTTTAATTCATGCCTCAACCATAAAGCATCTCATACAGCATTTCAGAATGCTGTTCGTAGACTTTGTAGCTAGATTACACTCAGTTTCAAGGAACCATTGATTTTAAAGGATGATGGAATCGTGAATTATGAAAGAAGGGTTTTGTAGCCTTAAGTTAGCGAGTTCTTTTCTATTACAAAATACTTTACTTGTTTTCAGGTAAAAAAAAGAGAGTGTCAACATCCTTAAACAACACCAAAGATATTTTGCACTCCTTACTTTTTTTGGAGTTACTATGTATAATGATGCATTTAGTGTAGAAACAGAGAGAACAAATGCTGATATGTTAACCCTTATGAGCGTCATAGTCAATTTTTGTTGCCTTTATAAAATATTCCCAGTCAATTTTTTTTTTCAGATTGTTGCTAAAATTTTGATAAAAAACTGCAGCCAATGAAATATGATATCCATTTGATCCAAAATTATCAAGAAAATTACAGAAAAATTCAGGAAAATTGGTAAAATGTTGCACTGAAATTCTGGTTGGAAAAATTACAGCACTCAAAGGGTTAATACACAAAAATTGTAAAGTTTACGGGGCAAGAACAGTGCTTAGACTGAGGAAAATCCATACAAATCTATGTGTCGTAAGAGGGCCATACTACTTGGCATTCTTCAACTTTTTTTTTGGCTGATTTTTTCAAAAGGGTCATATGTCAAGCATTATGTAAATTCCTCTCAAAAGTCAATTTAGACATGTGTAAATACTCCAAGATTTCTGGACAAAATTCATATCACAGGAATTTACCTGGAATTGTCGAAGAATATTTCTTGGATTATATTTGCTTTAATATACAGTAACATCAACTTCCGATGTGATTAAATTAAATCAAAACTCTGTTTTCAGATAATAACTTCAAGCAATCATAGTACTGAAATGTAGGATATAAGTTCCACTGGCTGTGACTTGTGATGCATTCATTGCTATTTTTTTTCTGTTTGTAAAATTCATGTTCTTGCTGTACTCAGAAGATCATGTCAAAATTCCAAACAGCCAACTTCTCGAGGTGACCTACAATGTTATCGTTATAGATGATATAATTTATTGTAGACTAGAATAAATTGATCAAAAATATTACACGCTGTACACAAAGCACTATGTTCAGATGCTATGTATTTAAATAGACTTTTAAAAGAAGAAAATATGCTTGTTCTCTGGAACTGAAATAATGGAATAAAGTAGTCCCGTTAAGTTCCACTAGTTAAGTAGCTACAGATTATTACCAGTCAGTAGTACTGGGGACAAAGATGCGAAGTCAAGTCTATGTTATGTTGGGCTTCTGTGCAGCCAGAGGCAGCTGACATTCAGGACTTCTAGCTGAACAATGATACCATATTTTCTAGTAACTGCTGTGATACTGATGACTAACCTAGAATAAATATTACAACATCCATAGCTGCTTTGAAAAATAGCCTTTAACTTAAGTGTGTCATACAGTATATTATGGCTATATTAAAAAGCCATAAAAAATGGTAAAATCACTGACATTTCATCAAAGAATGTTACTGAAGCCAATTGCACTGAGATTTCAACAAGAAATCTTTTAGTTCCACAAGAGAAATGCTGAATGGGAATTCTTAATTTCTTGTGCCATGGCATCAGATTCTGTCTTTCAATAAATACATATTTGCATGGAGTTGCTTGACATTATTTGGGGCAAAAAGTTCTTTTTGAAGCCTAGAGTAATTTGTTCTTGCCCTGTAAACTTACAATCACACTACTAACAGCTTTCAGGACAGCAACCCACACAGCCCCCTTGAGTACACAAAATGACCCATATGTTATTTAACTTACTTTATGTCTTTCAGGAGCCAGATACAGTGGTTATTTCAGATAGGATAGCAGAATTTAGAAATCCAGTGCTACTGAGCATTCTGAAGAGGTTGAACAACTGTTTAGAAGTAGCTGCAGACTTCGAGATGCATTACTGTAGGACAGCAAAAGAGACTTTTGTGAAAATAGGGTCCTTGATCCGAAGGAAACAGTTCTATCATCACAGTACATCATTGCTGTTTATAGGATGGTTGACATTACAACACCTTCCAGTGTATGTGTACTGTCTTTTATATATCAAAGAGAAAATCTATCTATACATTAACAATGTTTGTTGCTGTTACTGAGGGTCTGGTCCCGATGCAACTACTTTAAAAAAGCCTATTTTGCTTCAACTTTTCATATCTTTGTTGTCAGTTTTGTCTGTTATAAATTCATGTTGCATGTCAAATGTGATGTGATATTTGTTGGCTTTACTCCTCTGATATTCACAAACATTGACATGATCAATTATTTTCATAACCTATCATACTCTCTTTCAAATCTGGCATTTTCATGATATCATGCCAGGGAACTGACATGTAAATTTTCTCTTTGATAATGAAAAATTTTGTCGTATCTTTTATTTTTATGAAATCAAGATACTAAGGTACTTAGGTGACCTACAAAAGGGCATTTTTCCATCAGATTGATTATTTTGTTTTATTAAAGGTGAAGATAGTTAGAGACTGTCTATTTGTAGCATGTTATTTTAGCTAAAAAAGTAAAACTAAATATGAAAATAATGTCAAAAAAAAAGGACTCAAAATATGTTGATTTTAGTTTGTCTAAAAGTTTAGGTGCATATCAGTAGCAGTTCAGTCCAGTGACTTTGCTGGATATCTTCTGAAGTATTTCAGTCCTTTACAAATTTTCTTTCGTCATTAAGGCTCAGAGGCAAGATATCATAGTGAATGAATGTATCAACAACTCAAAGTGATCTTTTTTTGCATTTTTTTTTTTGAGAAGAACGCGATTCATGTGCCATTGAATCACTGAAAGTTTTTTGAAGAATGTAGAGAGGTAAACTTACACTGCTGTGATTCTCATGTGGACAGATTAAACTACTTTTTGAGGAGTTGAATGTGAAGAATTGATGATTCTATGAATCCAAGAAATATGTATGAGTGTCGATTACATTGAGATGCTAATTATTGCTGCACTACCATGAGTACTTTTGTTAAACCTTGTAAAATTCATTTCTTGTGGGTCTTTGATCTCGCTGTAAAAGGAACTCATTTCATTTGATAAAAAAGAGAAATGACCAGATGTGGTCACTGCTTTATGACAAAGTGCTGTGAAGGGAACATTTCCCGCATAACACTCTAACAATGTTTTCTTTTCATGCAAGAAATCTTGACAAAGTGTTTCAAGATTTTTTGTAAATTTGTAGCTGTTTGATATGAATGAACATCTGTACTGATATATTTCATACTTCTTTCACCATGTAAAGTTTCAACAAGATTACTCCAGTTTATATAATGATTTCATATGTGGAACTCATACTTCCTCAGTGTTCTCAGTTCCTCTAGGTAATAGTAAAAGGCCAGTATATAGGTAAAGGGCCTCTGTCTTCAGTTTGTCTGTACAGAGATATCACTTTATCAGACCCTCTAGCTATGTAGATTTTCTTTCAGAGATACAAGATATTCAGAAAGTTTAACTTACAGGAAGCAGTGCTGTTTGTGTTTAAGCTGTTTGCCAGTTGCGTTACGTTCAGTTGATGAGGACATTTTTGTGTATACACAAGGAAGACATCAGTAGACATGTTTTGAGTTGTAAGGTTAGCTTGTTTATCTTATTTAGTAAAGACACAAATAAAAGATGAGTTATCTTGTTTCTTCATCTTCATGGCCAGTACCTTGTCTTCATTTTCTAGAAAATATTGTTCCTCAGTTATATCATCGTTAATGCCCAAAACATTTTGTCAACATTCTTTGGGAAGGTTGTTGGTTTGCAATACGTTCTCCCTGAAGTAAGTCTTCTGTGGGTGAGTTGTAAGTTGCTTGAATGTACATAAGGAGATTTACATGACTATAAAAACAAAGTTCTGGGTAAAGATGGAATTTCATGTATGCACAAAAAAGATATGCAGAAAATAAGTGAGCAAGTACGATAATTGGCACCAGTTACAGTACTTGTTTGATCAAAATTGACAAGCATGATATCAGAATTAGTTTAGTACATTGGAACTCACACGTTGTGAACTGTCAAACACAAGCACACACATCTGTAGATGTTGTGAAAACACTGACTGTTTGAGTCTGGTTTTATTCATGACAACTGGTGTATTGACATGAGCACAGTGTACAGATACAAAAAATAGACTTCCATATTGAATAATTTATTGGTAAATTTACATATACAATAACATAGTCACCTTGTAGCAGATTATGATGTCTCTGAAAGGGTCATCTATACCTACGCTAAGCCACTATTATATTAAAGCTATCTTTTCTGTTGAGTCCATTGATAGATTTCAATACATATGTAATTAGTGTACTTGGATTAATTTAACATAAATAATACCGTAAATTCACAGACATTAATAAATATTTTTAGCTGAGCACCAGACTTCATTACTTGACTGTGTTGCAGTAATTGTGAACACTTGTCTGGAAGCTTGACTGTTCTACATTGGAATCAATGAAAGACTATCTAGAATATACCATACCTATGAGCATTTAAATCCTTTTATTGGGGATAACAACGTTCATATCCACGTATTCATTTGCTTTTTGAGTTTACAAAATCTACTCCATTTTAAAAAGATTTTCATAAGGATGGAAAATTGTACATGAAATGCTTTCTGAAACTAGAAATGCTCTTTGAAATTAAAAAGCAAAAAGTAACAAAAATCAATTTTGACAGGTGTTTTAATTACTGCTGTGTATACTATCCTTGGGATTCAAAATAATCAGTTTTACAAGAGCTACAGAAAAGATTCACCATGTAGAAGTATTTTCAAAGCACCAATCATTTTGGAAAACTTTCTATCTTTAAAAAGTTTTTATAATCTAACATAAATCATACTCTAAAGAAAATATTTTGGTGACAAATAAAGAGGGAAAAATGGTTATTGGTACACAATATATCAAAGAAACAATGGGAAAAATGGTTATTGGTACACAGTATATCCAAGAAACAATGCACAAATGAAATACTTAATCAGGGATACAAATAATACTGATCTAGCTGACGTAACAAATGTGGAGGGAATAGGTGCTTGAGAAAATAGAAATAAAGCATCATATGCTGGTATGAGAATAACTGTATCCACATGGAAGTATCTGACGTAACAAATGTGGAGGGAATGGGTGCTTGAGAAAATAGAAATACTGAAAGGATCAGATGCTGGTATGAGAATAACTGTATCTGCATGGACGTCACTATCAAACACCAATAAGAGAAGTCAATATTGCCTAGTTTCTGAGAAAAGATCAGACCACAAGACAAGAAGTGAAATACCTCTTTTGTGAGATATTTTCCACAGCTGCACCATTTATCAGAAAGTAAACCTTAAGGAACTATTTATCCTCATTATTAACACAAAGCTAGATCTCATGTAGAAAAAATGTTTAAAAAATACCAATATAACAAAGTTACAAAAAGCAAGGCAACAAAATGGCTCACTATTTACTTTAAAGTGAGTTGGTCACAGAAACTAACAAAAGTTGAGTTTAGCATCATACCCTGCGTTGGTAAAATTACTGCATTTAGATATGTACCTTTTATCACTGGTACATGCTGCAGATTCACATTACGGTTAGCTCTAGCATAAACAGATGGGGTTGTACTTCTTTCTTGCACATAAATCAAATTCATGGATGTAGAGGTAGTACCGTACATAGTTTCAAAAAACACTGGCATGGGGGTACTGATATGCTGAATCTTGTTAGATAATTATCGTTATAAATACAATTTACAGGGGAAATTTGTTTGTGGTTGCACACAATTCAATACCACTCAGATACTTTTTACATGTTATCAAGGCACTTGTTTTGATCAAAAACAACTTACATAAAATTGATTTTTTTGGAAATAATATCACTAAAATCACTGATTTCAAATGCAATTTGCTTGGACGCCTTTGTAGTATTTACAATGCTAGTTTTCAAATGTTTTATATATACATATGTCACAGTAACTTTACATCACAGGTTTTTCACAAGGATGTTAAACTATACAGACTTTAATTTACCTTTCATCATCCTTATCATACAATTTTATCCAAATCCTCTTTTCAATAGCCGTTTTCAATACAAATATACACTCATGTACACTTCATAATAACATACCTATCTGCTGTACAATAAAAGCCTTTACCCCTCTTAATAAATACTGCAATCAAGATTTAGGACTCTGTGAGAAACTGCATTATATGTTAGATTAGATTTGCAAATAAATTAAAATCATGCACTGTGAAAAAAAGGGACATTTTTAACTTACAAGACTTTTTTAAATATTTCCAAAGTCAGTGCTGTTGTGGACAAAACTAGTTGAAAACTGTGAACATAAGAGTTATTATATTGTAATTACAGCAAATACTAACTGCAACATGCTATATGCAAACAGAATCCTATAAGCATTGGACCATCAAGAGTGTTCTTAAACAATCATACTATTGAAGAAAAATTAGATTAAGGTGATGTAATAGTGCATAGACACATTGGTAGTACACATAACCAACAGTCTGGTGGATGGATTACGATATTTAAATCAGATTCTGTTTCTATGATCGGTAGTAGCTGTCATCTTCATCCTCATCAGTTTCCTCATCATCATCATCGTCATCATGGTTGGTCATATTGTGATTATCATGGTGACTACCATTGCGTCTGTCTGTGGATGGAGTGTGCCTGTTGCCTGTGCTGCGAGATGTTGAATTCAGGGACCCTTTGGAGCCAGCTCTGACCAGATCTAGTCGGGAAGTGCCAGGTGTACTGGGAGGTCGAAGAGAATTGCGGAATTCCTAACAGGTAGATAAATAAAAGAAGTTAGGTGTAATTTTCTGATGAAATGTATTATATTAGTTCAGTTTTGATTATACGATGATCTTTACTGGTGTGACCACTTTCAAACGAAACAAATCTCTTTAACCCTGATTGGTTGCAGTTAAAGACTTTGTAGACTGAAGGTGCCTGCCCATTGTGCAGGTGTTGAGTTTCATGTTGTATTTCAAGTTAGTTCCTAAAAGTTATCATTTAAATGGTAAAATTTAATCTCTACTTTTGAAATACCGCATAAACCTGTAAATTATTGAAATTATTGAGTACCGGTAATTTTGAACTTGAATCATGATATATTGCCCGGTAACTTTTAAGGCAAAAACACGATTATGAATACAAAAATATGACTGTACCTCCAAGTCGTCATCCTCACTGATAGACATCAGTGTTTGAAATGCTTGTGTATAGACTTCCAATGCCTTGGCATGGAATACCATCTCTATCTGTACAAAGTCTCTCAGTATGGTCTGCTTATGAAAAAGATCAAGCAATAATTTGATATCATTAGCTTGTGTATTGCAAAGCAAGGCTTCTGTGTCCTAGACTACCGTTATGCGAGGGTCACTTCCATGGGGTTTTCAAGGCATCAAGTTTTTCACATCTCACTCACATATTACCGGTATATTGATTTGTCTTATTTTCGACTTTCGTATAGCATGGGTCTACCACAACTTTGTGGATGTAGATACTTGCAATTTATTAACACTGGACAATTCTGATCAAAACACAATCCAGGGTATATGTAGTAATTGTAGACCATAGTACACATTTTTGCTTTTTGTCATTTGTTTTTCTTTCTTTCTCTTACTATCCAGCTTTTATTCCTATTGTTTACATATATGTTTTTCTTTTGTAAATATTTCATTCCATTTGGGGGACTGGCTTTGTAAAGGTGATTTGCACCTGTTTCAGTCACCCTATCCAATGTAGACATTTCTCCTGTGTTTATCTTGGATGAATAAATAAATAAATAAATAAATAAATAAAATAATAAATATCATTGATTCTACGATTGAGTCTGAAGTACCTTTATATCTTGCATCTTTTTCTTTTCAAAACGATCCATCTCATCTTCCAGTGCCTTGGTAGATCTTGTAGCATCAACACTGGCCTTCTGCAATTCTGACTCAGCCTGTGAAAAGATTGTATGCACCCTATCACACAATGAACAGCTCTACAACACTGTGGATTTATTTTTAAGTGGTTAACCATTGCCAAATATTACTAATTTTGAGCAGTAACAAGAACCATACTTATAGCAGCTAGTACTTTTCAGTCATTTTTTCAAACACACTAGACACATTTTTCTTGATGTGGATCCAGGATGCATGGACAGGTAGTGAGATATTCCCATAAGCTATAATGCTTCAATCGCCATGTCTTGTTCTGATAGATGTTAGAAATTGAATGCACAAAACTCCTTCATGCTGTGTGTTCTTACACACACTAGCCAAAACTGTTCTCAGCCTAGTTATCATGTCAGTACTTCCCAGACATCTCATGACACATCCAGCTGTGCTTGTTATATTTCTCTATAGATCACAACAGCTTTGTACCTATTGTTCCACAGTAACTATCATTATCCCACACGCCACAAAGTCACAAAGTGTCACAAATTGTGACAAAGCACTGCACATATTTTTTCTCATAACTTGGTAGATGATGCATATCTGTACAATCATAATGCAAGATTGCCTACTTTTCTGTGCTTTCAGTACACGCTCATGTTCACTGAGGTTAAATCAAAGTTCAATCACTAAAACTATGTGAACAATGGTACTCCCTAAACAACCCAAATAGTCAGAGACCAAAGTTTATCCTCTGAACCAGTAACAGTGGCTATATAACCAGCATAGGAATGGCTGTTCAGTCTTTGAAAGGTAGAATCCATCAAACATTACCTGTGACTGTGAACATTGTCAAGGAAAACAATAATATCATCACACAAAAGAGGTTATACATAATTTGCTTTGTTTACAAGGTATCAGCAAACATAATGATGATTCATTCAAGTTAAATAGTTGTTTTTGAGAAATATTTTCCGGCTTACGCCTTCAACACAGTTACTGGCATTGAAAACCCCTTTCAAAATGGCTTCCACACAACTATCAAACTGTGTTGGTACACTTGATTTCAGCTGCTGGACACTGTTTGCGTTCTGATACAGCTCTTTATTTATTAATTTTCTATTTGGTAAACATAGCATTATTTGATTATTTGGATAAGTAGCTTGGGTAGTGGCTGCTCAGTTCACAATTACTTGTTTGGAAGATTGTCGAAATCAATCTCAGAGATAGATGCACAACAACTGATGAACACGCAAAGGATACAATTTGATGTCTGTCACTGGGATTTTTCAGTCTAACTTGTTCCAACCTCTTCTGCTGTTTTTGCTCTTTACCATATGCCGCAAAGGATGCTTTCAGATCACTCTGAAACCACAGAAAAAATATGATGGATCACAACATATTATTTTCCATAATACTTTTTATTGAGCTATATTGTCATTATTCTATACACTTGTACCATTAAAATTCATGAAACTACGAGTTTGATTTGACATGACACTGTATCGGATCAAAGCAGATATTGTGAACATTTCATAACGTACCTTAGCATGTTTACATTCTGTACCATACAATGTCAATGGTGTGACAACTTTTCTCTCAAGTCGGTCGACCTGGAATATACAAAATTCATGGTGAGCAGTGTGGATAACAATACCATATTGCATAAAACTATTAAACTATGATTGGCTACGATTATGAATCTATGAAGCATGCATTACAGAAACTGTCACAATTCTATTACAAAACAGAATGATTTGAAATGGAGAACTGCTCTGTGAAAGAGTATTAGGGACGTCTTCTGCATGGCCAACTGTACTATAATTTGTGTATACCAGTCATATAAAAACATATGGCATCCTAAAACAAATACTGCAAGACAGTAACTGTGTTTGAATGTACTCTGAGTTTATAGTCTGAGTGCGATATACCATAATCAGATGGTTGAAAAGGTATGGATATTGCTGTGTTCTCTGAAGCTTGGAAAAACAGATGGGTGGCCAATTTACATAATAATCATACTTAATTTGTAAATTGTGTTGTGCAAATGAATTCTTTTGTGCAGTTGTTAACATATGAATAGTTATGCATAAAACACAGGGTTGGCCCACCCCTAAAAATCCCCTACTACTCATAGATAAATAAAATATAAAAGTTATAAATAAAGAGGCGTCCTCAATTCTTGGTTTTTTGCATTACTGGTTCTTAACATCTACTATTTATGTGACTTTAGTCCTTTGCTGTTCTTTGAAAGCTGTGCACAGTTAGTCAAGTTGCTCAAAGATAAAGCTGATAAAACCTATCCCTCTTAAAAGCTTTAACTTTGGATAACTTTCATTATTTTGGTTGTATGGCATAAATATCTTTTCCTATTCTTTACCCAAAAGGATGTACAAATACAAATTATTAACCTTGTATACACCATGCATTGTGTACAATTTGATGTGGTTTGACATTAAATTCTAGTCTTAGCTTGGAACACATGGTATTTTAACATCATCTTTGGAGCAGAACAAGAAACTACTTCGCAAAATTACACACAGAAAAGAAAAACTGTAAAATACGCCAAAAGTTGCAGTTTACAGAATTTAAGTCAAACAAAGTACATATATTGGTCATGTGATATTTGCAAGCATACTGCAGTACTGTTTGCTCTGCTGAGAAAATACATTCTTACTTGCACACTGCATTTTGTTTTGATGTGGATGTTTTGAAATTTTAGAGTAAACTATCTTGCTGGTATCCTTAGAAATTCCTTGACCTTGATTCTATTTTTGTACATTGTTCTGCATTAACAGTAGCAATTTATAATTTATTTTACAGTTAGCCTTCTTTGCAAATGGAAACCAGCTACCATATCTGAAACCAATCACCAAAGATCTTACCTCTGCATTTCTATAATCTTGAACTGATGACAAACATTCCGCAAATCCTGTCAACCCAGTTTTCATAGATGGAGTTTCTGAATCTGCATAAAGTAATACTGCTTTTGCCACTGCATCCCCCTTGTCTCGAAGTCTGCCTGTCTTCCGTGTGTAGGAAGCAAATTCTTGGCATATTTCTGCATAGTGTTTCTCTATATTATCTATTCTGGACTGTACAAATTTGGATTGGTTTTCCCTGTTTTTTGAAAAAGAGAGCATGTGTGCATTGACTTAGCATAGGCACATAAAGGGTAGCAAGACTCGTTTCGCAGGTGTTTGTGATAAAAAATGGTGATCAACCAGGGACTTATGTGGCAACTGTGAGTACCAATATTGCGCTATGGTTTATGATGATAGCTTTGTGCTGTCCTGATTTGCATTAATCCTTTTCTAGCCAGGTAGACTGGTGACATTCCATCATGCCTATCTCAGTTACATTGTCATATCCAGTTGCCCGGTATTTATCATAAAGAGAGTGCTGTACACGGTTGATTCTCAGATGGCTGTGTGCACAGCAGTCGATCCAAATGTCACGCAACCGCTAAGCCAAGTCAAAAGGCCAAAACACCATATGTGGCTGTTTAATGACCAGCTTGAATTATCTTTGCCAATGTTTCCGAAAAGTAACATTCATAACAGCTGACCTTCATTGTTTATAATGTTGATATTCCAAAAGCAGACACTCATATTTCGACTTACTGAACACTATTGCATAGATGACATTATCAACTCAAACTGAAAGACAGCACCAAACTTTGAGCACCAAAGTCAATTTTTGTCACCTATATCAAAATATACACCAGTCAACTTTTCTCTGAATTTTGCTAAAATTTTGATATTTTGCATAAACACTCAAGTGCTTATGATAGCATATGGTTGCCAAATTACTTTGAAAAGGAATTTTGTGCCACTGTGGAACAACATATATACAGACACATGATGATTAACTGGAGGAAAATATTTCATGAGTGACATATAGTCACAGCCATTGCATCTGTCATAGCCTAGATGAAGTATATCACTGACCTACATGTATGTAAAAAATATATGAAAAATTAAATTTTAATATTTACTTGTGTCATATTTCAAAATCATGGCTGCAAATATACAATTTTTATATTCTTTGGAGAAAATATTAACTAAGGGAGTTATCCTGAAAATTTGAACTAAATATCTTGATTCTAACACTTGAAACTTGACATTAACTCTGAGAAAAGAATTGGTGCAAAAATAGCTTTCCTACCACCTTAACCCTTTGAGCACCAAAGTCAATTTTTGTCACCTATATCAAAATATACACCAGTCAACTTTTCTCTGAATTTTGCTAAAATTTTGATATTTTGCATAAACACTCAAGTGCTTATGATAGCATATGGTTGCCAAATTACTTTGAAAAGGAATTTTGTGCCACTGTGGAACAACATATATACAGACACATGATGATTAACTGGAGGAAAATATTTCATGAGTGACATATACTAGTCACAGCCATTGCATCTGTCATAGCCTAGATGAAGTATATCACTGACCTACATGTGTCAATTAAACAACCACATTCGTGACTTGTCGAAGTAAAAAGCATAATTCGCATGATTGTTAAAGGCATGTGCAGTGTCCTGCATCTACTTGCAGGGTGAACAGTAAATACTTGAATCATAGCAAACAGCAAGACAGAGAAACCGATCCACTTTGTACCATCAAGAAATACAAGATACACAATTTTGATACCAACGATAAAAAAGTGACATGATTAGTACACACAAACAAAGAGAAATTAATTGTGGAACAACAAATAAAATCACAGATGGAACATTGATGCAACAAAATTACACACGCAAAATTAATTTCAAAACGCCCATTCATCAGATCATCTGCAGCATAACTATTTCACCCAAAACAGAATTCACAGAAAACTTGGTATCTCCGTACTTTCGGAGATTTCTTTTGTTTTAGTTCTTGCCAGCAATCTTACAAAGAAGCCCTTTTTGAATTCCCCAAGCTTTCAATGGTGAACCGTTGTTTATATACGAAGTGAACAATTCACGACAATGAAGCTATTGTCATAGTATATTGAGGCTGGTGTTTGGGTATGGGCGCCTGTCAGCTGCTACTGCACTGGTCGGGTCATTTCGGTTTACCGTTACCTTTCTCTTGGTTGTACATATTGGGGGGAAGATGACGTATATCCTCTTGAAGTTGCTGATGTTCTAGACGCATTACTTCGAACGCTAGCTCTTTGGCCCTGTCGAGTTCCCAGATACGTCGCAGACATGGTGTTGGAGACCAACAAGCGTATCACAGCATAGTAACACTCACAAATATTTCACAAGATGGCCGCCGTCGCATACGTTTACCGGTTTGTCAATAACAGCTGATAAGTTATGGGACTGTGGTAGCTACCACAGTAGGAATCGCTCCAAGCTGCTATCCGGTGTTGAATACTGATCTAGTAAAGTAAAATCAGGAATGCCTTTGATTCTGTTAATGATTTTCAAGAGAAAATGTTAAAGTTTAACCTACCGTGCCCGGACCTCTGCTCCGCGACTGGTCATCTTCAATTTCAAATTCTAAGCAGCTGCTAAACAGTGAGCAACTCAGCGTTTACATTAAATCGATCAAAATTGAATAAATCACCCTTTAAATATATTAATTTTGAGGAAAACACTCCTCTTTCTAATATTTCCCCTCACTTAATAGGAAAATCTGCGATCAGTGATCCACAGCTACGTATGCCATTTCTTCTCGAATTATCTCGTTCGCAAATCTCGCTGCTATTATGCCACTACTACCGAGTGGCGGCGTTTGATCCCTTCCACAAAAGAACGATGATTAGGCTGCGTTCACAAAAAAACAGTTGGGGGGGATTCGAAAATTTTGGGGGTAATGGAGGGGGGGACTTGAAAATTTTGCTCTACCTGTAGGGTAGACTTGAAAATTTTTGGGTCCCTTTTGAGTTTTACATTTTCCAATTCCAAGTTTTTGTAGGTAATTCAATGAAAAATGAATACCATTTTTTATGTCATCAAAATGTTGTAATGTTAGTAATAATTTAACAAAATCTAGAACCATTTTGTCACATTTCATGACTTTTATCTCGAAAAAATCTAAACGTGTGATTTGTCGTAAAAAACAAACGAGCCTCGTAACAGGGCAGAAGCTGCAACTGTCAATGATTTCTGCAATATTTCTATGCAATATAACAACTACAGTTTCTTGCTATCTCCCTACAGCATGCTCAAACACACAATATTTAGTTTGTCGAAAAAGCCTGTATATATAAATATAGATATGTATTTGGTGATAATTTAATTGGAGTCCAGACTGACAGTCAGTTGTCAGTGATACAAATGCATGGTACACATACATAGGC
>LD354667.1:42080-89707 GCA_001465055.1 Ptychodera flava
TATGTATGTGTGTGTGTGTGTTTGTCTATGTATGAAGTTATTTATCATATAATATTATTTCTTTGTTCGTTAGTTTCATTTGTTGTAACTTACAGTTCTATGCTCTATAATGTCAGAGGCATGCAGGCTTGTTGTTGTCTCAGAGATGCACAGTTGTTGCAGTGTTAAAGTTTAAACACAAAATATATCAGTCCAGAGAGTTTTACTGTCTGGCGTCGTGAGGTATACCATGCCATTATAGTTAAGTCAAATTCAACATGACGTGGAGAATACCAAACACAATATATTTGCAATTTGGTTCTAAAAGATAATTCATGAAATTAGTGACACGTTTACATACGGGTTTAGAAGACAATAAAGTCGCATTGGATATTGTGTAATCGTTTACCGGGTGTAGATTTTAAAATTTGTCTAAACGGATTAAAATATTGGGTCGCTATCGATTAAAAGCTCCACGGGAAAGCCTGATGATGATTGAAAGAGATTAAAATAATAAACGGTGGTGTTTTTTTTCGTGTTAACCCCTACACATAGTAGAAATATTTAATTTCTAGGAGTAAATGATATTGAATGCCACGTCAAATTCTACATACTAAATCTCGTTTTGATACCGGCACTAAAAATTCATAATTGTGACGATCACCTCCACGAAAAGTGTGTTTGTCAGAGCGGAGCCGTTCGGGCTTCTACAATTTCGAGGGTACATGGAGTATTAAATAATCGTGATATTACTGGTGAAAGACCCCATGGAAACAGTGAACAATATTGATTCTATTGTTTTATTTTTATGAACTGAATTGTTCAAACTGTGCTGTGATCAGTGCTTGTCCACATCTGTGCGCGATAATCGGGTCACAGATTTCAAAAGAATTAGCGTATCATCACCATGCTTATAGTTTAAGATACATTAATTTGCACTGGACAACATCGTTTGTTGTGCCAACTGTTACATGAGAACCTTTAGGTTTCTGGGAATAGACAATTCACCCTTTCCGTCCATATTTTGTACAAGTTCTGCAGTAGTCATCCTGAAATTCCCACGTCACTAATTACTTTAGTTTTCTAACAATTCTTCCACGCGTCACCTTTGCTGACGTACGATAGGTACCGCATGTGATAGGATAATATTTGGATTTGTCGATTTGTTGTAACATTTTTGTAACATCTGCAGGCGACATAAATAACCAAATATGAAGAATTATTCTCTCTCTCTCTCTCTCTCTCTCTCTCTCTCTCTCTCTCTCTCTCTCAGGATGCCATAGATAACCCTAAAACTGCGAGTATTGAAATAGTTTTGCTCATTGCAAATATTTGTACGACTCTTAGACATATCAGACTCGTGACCTACCGCGCCGTATGTATGCAGGAGAGTGTAGGCACCGCTGCTAGGGGAGCAATAGCCGCAAAAGATGCAGTGATTCAGGTTGATTGACACGCGAGTCTAATTTTTGTGGAATGCAAGAATTATTCGCCTGCGGGCAAGACAAACTAGTGTACCAAATAAGCTAATTATAATCTTTAGAATGGCAGTGAGTGAATGGAGAAACTTGCAATAAATTGTATTTCTAGGACGATATAGTCAAGAAGTGATCATGCTTTAAAAGGACTTGGGTACCACAATATCTCCAAGGGATGTTTTGGGGGACAGGGACACTGCGAATATCAACAAGCGAGGAGTTTTGGATCAGAGGTGACAGCGGAAACTACAAACCACAGTCTGCACAGTCCCATAGATAGAGGGATTGTGTACAAACCTACGGGTGTTTTGGGTGATGGACGTTCTGTTAATCTCGGGGGCTGTAATTATCGAATGTGGTCGGGCCAAGGAAAACCATTCTTTGGAACATGACGAGTGGTCTTCCGCTTCACTAAGTTGGAACGATCATCAGCTTTAAGGATTTTAATGTGGCCGACTCAAGTGGTTATTTCTTAGGTAGTGTGCGTCTCGAAAGTAAAAGACTTAAACTTTTGCTCAAACCTTCATCAAGGAATCTTTCTACACTTCACTTTCAAAATCAAGAATAAAAATTCGGGGGTCACCGTGCAAATTTGGTGCTAGAGGAACAAATTACCAAAGATTTACCGATATTTGAAATTTCAAATGGCCGCCATGTTATCTCTATGGAGAAAAATATTTTTTTTTTATTTTCGAAAAACCAAGACGGTGAGAAGTTTTCTTACGTCAAAAGACTTAAAATGAACCCCCACAACTGGTAGATCAGGAAAGAATTGAAAAAGTTTTAGATTCCAAATATCTGTCCCCGAGGCACATTTTACATTAATATCCGATATCTGACGAGTATGGAAAATGGTAGGGGACCCCTAAGGGAGTTCCAAACCGCCTATATGACGAGGGCAGTTGAGTGGTGTCTTCAGGTTCAACTCTCGATGGTCCAATAAATGCCCTGTAAACATGTATCTGTTAAATGGTTTACATCTAAATTTTACGGAGTGTTTAGGAAAATAGGTTTTAAAGTAGTTAAATTTCAAGCAAACACGACAATTCCGCTAGTTTTATTCGTTGATTCACTGATTTATAAGATAGTTAAGGCTAAAGTATGGCATAATCTTCTGACCCCTCAGGCGTGCTCCGACCAAAAAAGTACATCTTCATCAGCACGAACGACGATAAGAGACACTTTGTATCATAGATGAGATTTGAGATACTGCTGAGAATGTGATTATAATACTGAGTATCACCGCTGTGACTGTCTAGCACTACCACTACAACCACGTCATATTTTTTCTGTGCGGCAAATCCGTGCGTTTGTTTGTTTGACGTTTGTTTTATTTTATTGTCGTGTCGACATTGTATTTCAAAACGTTCCAAAATCTTACATTTTTGGTGTAGTAAGAATTGTTTTAGGTCGTCCTTTTTCAAGTGCAGTGACCCCATACTATCGAGTCTGTTAGCTGCAGTATTGTGGTGCATTGTGTGTAGGTATAGGATATTAAGATAAACGTTATCAAGAATGAATCAAAGTCCACATATGGAAGAAGTCACCCATCATTATCCAAGAAGTATCCATCCAACCAGTCTTTACTTTCTACAGAGGATTACTTCCATCCCGGCGTACCTGATCTATGACCCTCTTTCAATACCTTTGAAGCAACTGACGACCTGAAGACTTAATTTCAATTATCATGCCTATCTACGCATGCAAAATTTGAACTGTGCAGATTACGAGGATGTAATTGTGTAAAGACTGCGATTAATATCTTCCGTTTGGTGGAAAAGATTGAAGACATGGAATATTTTCCACGTATTTGTTACGAACGTAATTTTAAGACAGAAAGTCGTCACTTTCGGACTCTTATTTTGTATCTACTCGAACCATTTGCCTCTTTGAACTGGAGGGGGAGAGTAACTGCAGTCCATGACCTCAGTTCGCAAACTGGTGAAAGACAGGGAGGTCAAAACAAAACTCAAATGTTGTCCTCAAATAATCATAGTACATTTATATGTACATAGCACATTTATATCCTTAAAATGAACGATTTTTAGTGATGGTTCGTATGAATCTAGTCAGGCTAAACTCTCTTCTGTAAGAGAAGTTATCGGTCGAAGAACGGTTTCTTCCCGAAACAAAAATCAAAATTATTGCTCTATGGTGGGGGTTGGGGGCATAAAGAGCATATATCTTCCTCCTACCCGTCAATAAGTATTTTTAAGGACAGTGAAGCTCCGTGCCAGGATTTTTCAGGTCCCTGGAAATGGATACTCATCGGCTGATTAAGCACATTGTTTGTCAATCGACAAGTTGACCAGTTTTTGGTATGAGACAAGAAAGAATTGGTTCTCATACATTTGACGAAATTAATGTGAAAATCGTCAAAATTCCATACCACTATTCGTTTTAATATAAACTGTAAAACTGCAACTGGTGGAGAGATATAAGGGAACAGAAGATCTATGCGTCAATAATTTTTCAGTGTCCTGTGAAAGACGCTATTTAAACTTACATTTAAACTTGAATTGCTTTGTCATGTATGAATGGACGTTGCATACGATTTAGCGGCCTACAATTCCAGTATAAACTTGTCGAAATGAAGGGAAATCCGGGCGTAAAACTCACTTGTCAGGAATAACAACGCATTTAATTGTCAATGAAAACAATAGAACTTGCATTTTCCGGTTGTGGCGACAAGACGAAGACAGCGTTTCAACGTGTTTCGTGAAACAAAAAAGCTAATACTGAGAATAAAAACAAATCTGGGCAAAAAATGGTAAAGGCACAATCTCTTTCGCTTTGACAGTGAGATTGTGTTTGAAACCTCTTATGAAACTTGTAACTTTGAAACGGTATTCACTAGTTGATGGTTGTTGATACGTTATCTTGTTGCATTGAAAGTTTTTCAGAAGGTGATTGAAATGCTAAAAGTCTAATTTATTTTGAAAGAAAGACAACTGGCTGTGATTAGTGCATTTACAATAGGGAATTTTCGAGTGGCATGGATTTATGTACCTGTCTATACTTGTCCACTGCGAACCATGGAAAGTGATTGTCCGGCGGAAATGATGCGATGTCTTTGCCCATTTTAGGGTGGGTTTAGCATAGCATACTTTAAAACCAGATAATTCATTTGCGTACCTATCAAACGTTTGGCGCACCTTGTGGAGTACTTGTATTCACTATGATATATGAGGTCGCGACATGGCCAACTCAGACAGACAGTATTTCACGCTTGCGTGACAATCAACGATTTACATTAGATTAAATCATAAATAAATAGAACTATTTGTTCAGAAATTTGAATGAAGATGAAAAGTGGGGAAAAGGTGATCACAAAGTATAAATTTAACATTACACACAAATTTAGGTATTTCGGCAGCTGAATGAAATGTTCTCTGTTGAAAGTTGAAATGCAAACACAAGGTTTGAAATGTATATCGTTTTCTGTTGTTTTCAAAGGAGTGCCATAGATAACAACCGAGGTCGCAGGGTTCGACTCCGGCCTAACAAGTTCACGTCGTATTCGCCGACCTCCACTATGTAGTTATCCACAATGTTTTACTGTTCGACTGCTGGGCTGTTATTTTTGCCTTCACCATTTGCATTTTTCACTGGCCCTGCCAGTATATTTTCCCCTTTCCCAGCGCCAGCCCTTATCTGCTGCGCATGTGCTGCCGGACCATCTGTGTCTCTGCGTCAGCTGTACCGACGGGCTCTGTTAGCGTCCACTCCAACCCAACAATTAAAACGAGTTCTCAAGCAAACTGAAAATGCGTGAACAATATGGTGCAATGTTTTGTTGTTTGTGTAGTCGGCCAACATGGATCAAAAGCTGGGTGCCCACTTTTTATTCCATTTGATATCAATGAGTTGTTTCCTAGACTCCTGGTGACTTCATCTAATAAATGAATCTATGAGAGTTTGTTCGGCCCAGTAGGATATCCAATATGGACTATTTATGATAAACTGAGCACAGTCTTATAACTCTATATTCCCACGTTTTCGTTGTCCTATGGGAAAAAGAAGTATTTTTCAATGATGACTGTCATCAAATTTGATGCGCAGGTCTATTCATCAAAATTACAGAGAAGCATCCACACTTTCATATAATTAACTGTATTGCCTCGCTCTTCCAATGTTGCCATAGCTACATGTACGAAATGATCATCCACTGTGTCTTTTAAATAAATGCTAAACGCTCTTTTGATCACCACATCACATGAGAGAGTTATTCTGTGTCTTTCAGAAGACGATTTTTTTCTCTTTGTTTTCTTTACAATGTTTAAGTCTTCCCTTGCACATTGTGTTGGTGAGTTGCATTGTGTTTTTAATTGGTGACTGATCCGGACATTGTAGCAGAGTGTCACTGACCCTTGCGTTACATCACCTGTAGTACAAAGTTCTCGTACATCACAACAACGCCATGTAGATTTCACAAACACCAAAATATACCCCTGAATTAAGTAAAGTTGAAGTGTTAATGTGTCCACATAATCAAAATCGACCTTCATCATAAGCAAAAATGGGAGTACGCTTCTCATGGAACTAACGCAGGTGTTGACAAACTACACCATGTTCTAGGTGTGCCAGGTCGTATTTTTAAGTGGGAAGCCATATTGGAATTTGCTAAAACCCGCTGGTAGTCGTTGGCGCACGCATATGGGTAATAAAGTTCGCGACAGCTCTGATAAGATATGTCGATATCAAGAAAAGCTATGTACGCTACTTGATATGAAGGTCAATATGTTGAATTCTCACAGACAGACGAAGGTATGAAAAACACTCTACGTGTTTAACTGTACATTGGTAAAATCGACAGAGCACGTGAGATCTCCACATTGTTGTGGGTTGGCGTTATCACACCAAACACAAAAAATTATCAGTGATTTGTTCATTGTAACGCTTGCATAAGAAAAGCACGATATGCATAAAATGTTGATTTATGATTGATTTTTATTCAAAGTGGCCAAAACACTTAAGACGCCATGTATAATGGCGTACCATTTGAAAAACAATACATGACCCAGCACACAAAACCACCCGGATAACCCTTCACCTCGTTATAATTCCCGAACACCGACCACACCAGAACACCAATAATAAACTGTTCTTTACCGAGACACTGCATTTGATCTCAGGACTGCGTTTGTCGCAATTTTGCGAACTTTTTTCTGATGTACACCCAACTGTGTAAGGACTTGAAGTATGGTTTCAAATCGCCACGCCCACATAAGAAACTCTAGAGTAGTTTCGCAAGGTGTCTGCGACAACCATCCGTGTAAAAATCAATCAAAACCCGACGCATTTTGGAATATCCGACCGGGTTCATGTTACAAACAGCGACAGTGGCACTCGTCCATGCCAAATTTACGCCGCGAAAATGCCGACAAACTGTCGGGAAGCCATACAAAAGCCGAGTAAGCTTGCAAGAGTGTCTTGTGTGAATTGGGAACGCTACGAAGGTTTGTGTAATTAACGATTTATTCATATGATTTGCCGATAGTAAAGCCACGGCCCCTTAACTCTCTTGTTATTTAAATTCATGTTCGACCATGCTTGACTAGGCCACAGTGATGAATCACTGCAAGAAGCCAAAATCACGGCTTTGCGTCGGAAAATCGATATCCTCAAGTACGTATTTAGAGTAACTTGGCTTCCCCAATCGAAACTAAACAATTTCTTCCCGATGTTTCAGCACAAGACTATTGTTGTTAGTGGTCTGACCTATCTATATCTATGACTTAAGTATATTTTCGGTGATAGCTAGAGGGACTGGTAGTCAGATATCGGTGCGTACGCACCAACCCTATTCATTAATCTGCCACGTACCGTGCTTTCAGCCAATGAGACGCCGGTATTCACAAAGCTATTACCCTGCACATGGAACAGTATTCTAACAAAACATTTGGTTTGCATTCACCAGCACGCAAAAGAACGGACTGACTCCCTGGTAGCATTTCGATCGGTACGCAAAACATCTGATAATGGCAACAGCCTATAACTATCTGGTGGTGTTGTGGTGCGCTACGCCAGGACAGAGGGGACCATACCTTGGTTCCGATGAACAAGAGATAGTGCTACTTGTATGGATGGTC
Source organism: Ptychodera flava (assembly GCA_001465055.1). Taxonomy (NCBI): domain Eukaryota; kingdom Metazoa; phylum Hemichordata; class Enteropneusta; family Ptychoderidae; genus Ptychodera; species Ptychodera flava. The sequence continues at coordinate 49,630 of LD354667.1, forward strand.
ATCGATGTTGAAACGAACAAGGTAGGCGAAGATTGCGCACTCTGTGTAATGTTTTCATTGAATGAAATCGACACGCCGGTAGCACTTTGGATAAAGGGATACCCAACTCTTTAAGCTGTGCGCCACTCTGGTATAAAATGATGACATACTTTGGTTTCCACTGTGCTTTCCCCACTCAACTATTTTCCCTCATTGCTCTTTGGATCAACAGGTTGTTAGCTTCCAACAGTCGTACGTTAGGGCCGATCACACGGAAGTCACAGAGGAATTCTGTTCGGAGCTGGGGATTAAAGAAGATTCAATTAAAAATGCAGAACCACTGGAATCTGTATTACAACAGGTACACATTGTATCAGTTAATGCTACAAGGCATATATCCTAACATACCTGTAACGCCATAGATTCTGACAATGTAATGGCACTTTACGAATGAAATATGGCTTGCCACCATTTCAACCTAAATTTACAGTGGGCCTGTTATCAGCAGATACGTGCCCGATTTTTTTTTCGCTTTGGTTATACCATATATAGTGTACAGAAACGTATTAAGACTGTAGGCACTTGTTGCATTTCACTGTAGTTATTCGGTCGATCGACCTGGGCGCTAATCACGCACAAATCACATATAGAATTCACACCGGAATTAGATTAAGTGTCGTAATAGAGTTAGTCTATTGAAGAGCCCTGCTTGTCAAGTGTTCACTCATACAGCTAGCTTCCGTTGTTTTTAACGAGATTCAATGCACGCTGCCAAGGGTTACAAAGCAGCGTGGCGTGCACACACGCTAGCTAGAAATTTTACGAAACGGGCAAACTACAGACATAAAATCGCGCCCTAATTTGTGTGTTTGAATTCCGTTCTGTTCAGATCGACAACCAAGTCCGTAATGTACTGAATTCAACAGAAGGTGCCACATTCTGTATCTGTACGGACGGACAGCTCCAGCTACGGCAATGTCTGCACCCTCAGTCCGCTGGTAAAAACATAGAACTGCCGGAACATTATTACCGATTCTTCGATTTACGGAAAGAATTCCGCAGATTTCACACGCTGGCACCATCTCCGAACTCATTGAAAGATATGGCGGAATGTATCCTTTCGAAAAAAATGAACGCTTCGTAGAATTTACCTTAGTCATTTTTAACATTACTGCATTTCTATTGGGTTTACGACATTCACGTGGTCTCACATATAAAGAGTTGGTGTTTACAGCGTCTTTTGAATTAAAATGGATATTTTAAAGGTCAAAGTGTACGAGAGCTACAACTATTTAACTCACCCTTTTCTATCAGTAATGTCTTAGTATATCAGGCGTATCTGATAGTAACTGTTAATTTTTGACCGATTTTAACCAGCTTAGTCAGATACACCCTGGGGGTCATATATCTTAATTCTGCAGGAGCGAGATAAATCGATACAAAGTCTGTTAAAACCTATGGTCCAGTTTTCAGAGGGCTATTATGATGTAAGTTAAAAGACCATGGTCAGTGGTGTTGAGCTACTGGTCTTACGAGACGTATAGGCTAGGAGATCTACAGAGGCGTTGGATTCAGCAAGCATACAATAGCAGAGGAATACTAAATGACTTTTAATTGAATGGATGTATGCAACTCGGTATGCATGTTAAACGCTATTCATTGTTTGCCGGGCCAAGACCCAGAACCGGTCGACCAGTATATTTGTCAGTCGGCTATAACATGATGGTACACTTCACATCCAAGCATACTTTTGGAACCCCTTAACTTAGTTGGTATTTTTGAGTTCTCACCGTCGAAGTTCATGAAATGTTTTTATTGGTACGATGCAGAAGAGATATACACTTCATTTCTTGACAACTGGAGTTAAGTCATTCCGGAAGGCGTGCCGTCGAAAGTGTACTCTAACTTTCGTTCAAACGAATAATTATTAACCATCATGGCGCATTTGTCAGGTCATTGATGTGCTCCTGACGTTTTAACTTTGTCAACATGTAATTCTGTTTTTGTTTTTTGGTATACATAAAAAAGTAAAAATGATCGCAGTGGGGCGTGGAAATAGGAATGAACCAGGCATCTCATTTGATTTCTGAACATTTCCAGTACAAACCCCCTCCCTCGAAATGTGATCTGCTGCAGTATTTTCCCGCGAGAAAAAAACACATTCCAAGACACATAAAATTGTGGTATTATGAAACAATTCAGGAGTTGTCTTGTAATGTTTAAGTAAGCTCCCGGGCTTTATGAACGGGCTGCTACTTAACTTGGCAGCGTGCCTTTAGATATTATGTAACCTAGTAAAGGGAACAACGGTTCAAAATAGCTTTAATGTTTGTAATACCCGTTGAATAGCAGCAGCGGTGTCCACCAACCATATTGAACGAAAAACAATACGATATCAAGATTTATGATAGTTATCAATTTCGTTCGGCTTTCTTCACTGTCGCCTTTAAATATCGTTGTTTCTAGATGTTTGACATTTCAGTCATCGTGATATTTGAAGAGTGACGCTGTGCAATTAGTGTAGTGTTAATCGGCCGCTAAGAGTAGAATCCGCGCAATTCTTGTGAATGGAAAGTGTATATTTCAAGGGTGAAAAGAACACGAAACATGCAGACCGACACTAAAAGACTAAGAATAAGATGTTGAAATTAACGACATGAATTGTCGATTCTGTGAATAAGATGTTAGAATGACAACAGGAAATGTTGACTCCCAGCTTTAGAAAGTCTCCTATAGACTGAAACCAGCATAGCAACTTCACATGCCAGACGGCATTTCACAGCACACGTGTGTGTTTATGTTGATTTTATGATTACATGATTCGGAAAACAGTCTTCATATAAGGAAGACATTGTTTACTCCTGCCGACTTACTTTTGTAGTTTTCAGATACACACGGGGGATGCCTTTCTTGCAACCAGCATAAAATTCAAAACCTTGTTATGGTTGAATAAAACCATTCAAGAAGACGACAATGATAACAATGCAACCGATGCTGGCTGTTGAATGTACCCTCGCCTCTTGTAAACCCTTATTCTGGTCATCATCTAGGCATCTGCTATAGCTAGCTTCCAAAACTTTCATTTTTGCTATACACAACTCTAGCAATTTCATTCTTGCCTCTGCAAAATTTAAAAAAAAATCTTTCTATTCTGATTTCAACCTTTTCCCGAACACATTATTTTGAGCTGTGTTTTCTCGCTAAAACCACCAAGTTTAGATTTATTTCACGGCACCATTCACAGGGCCAGTCAGCGCAAACGAGAACATTTCACCGCCTTTCCTTTATTCTCAACGATTCACCTTTTGCTCACCTGACCTTGTTGTTTTTGTATGTGTTTGTCGCGATGTCGCAAAGAACCACATTTGTTTTTGGCTTTCTCTTACACCATTCAAGCTCCTCTGTTTGGGTATAATCACTATGTACACATTTGATTGACTCTTGATGAACTGGTCGACAACGTGGACATTAACCCCGGTATCAAAGTTGTTCCAAAAATATTACCGTAGCAAAGTCTGTTAATCAAGCAGTATACTCGTGTCAACCATGCCTTTCTCATTAATACTGTGGGAAAAAACAGTAGTTTTAACCCCAAGTAAGCTTTTTGAGAGGTTAGAAAAAATTCGATCGGAAGGTTTCATAAATGATTGTTTGTGACCAATTAAAGGCAGTGCTGTATGGAGTCAATTGTTGTATGCAGTTGTAATAAGGCAGTCCAGAGTTACAGCGTGTATGGACATGCATATCGACTAAAAATCGATACACGATGTCAGGTGTTACAATGATGTTTGACTCGATAGCAAAGCGTTGCAGTTAGATCCAGCGGCCTTCTGCGCAGGCATGGCACTCTAAAAAATATTAAAATGAAACTGCTATTTTAGGATTGACTAACCTTATATATTATAATGAGGACAAGATTTCAGGTAAAAACAGAAACAGAGCTTACAGCGTCTAGTTACAATCGCTGCGATGTCAACACCGTCAGGTTTTGAGTGGTTGAGTAGGCTGTAGTTGGATGTGATTTTTCAACATTTGTTTTAATGAACCAAAAAAATTAAAAATGTTTTTTCCCCCGCCATATTCGCAAACGACACGATGTGTGAGCAGCACGTGACCATAGATGTTCAAAGTGGGGAACACGTTGTAAGTTAATGATTCATAATTTGTGAGTGTACCCCCTTAACGTTGGCAAACATGATACAGAAATTATAACTGAATAAATTTATAAACTAGTATTTATTGTTGGTTGCTAGATTCGATAAATCAAGACAATCATTTTGTTTGAAGTTCCACTCAATTCTGTAAATGCAGATATTTGCTGTGGTAATAATATTAACTTGATAATAAAAATCGAAACACTCATAATGAGATGTATTAAATATTGACTGTTTCGATATTTTATCTTACATTTATGAAAAATTGTACTGCCTTGGATACAACTTGATACATGTTTATTTAAAGATCTAATTTAGTAGTTGTTTAAACCCAATCTATTATACAAATACCTTCATGTCATAGCGGTGCTATTTTAGGTCCCACCCATGCACTATTGCTCTACGTGGTGATACAGAACGTGTCTTCAACTCAGTCAAAGTGCCACCTCATTTCACTTTACATCGTGTAGGTCACACACCGTTTCAATTTTGATGGTGATCGAGGGACGATGTGGTGTCATGTGATCATAGTCTTATCTGGCACCGTGACGTTACATCAACCTGTTGCAATGCACCAACCCACTGTCCCGCGCCAGCGTCCATTTTTGTCACAATATTTCCACATTCTCTATACTGTCTATACATAACATCGCCTGTCACTGTTTACATGTCTAAAAATGTCAGAAACGAATCTCGCTGCTTCAATGTCACGTGACGAGTTGATAATCTCCTGCCATGGTCACGTTACGTTTGTTCACCAAGTTTCAAAAAGTCACCGGACAACAGTTCAAATGTATGCGAAATTGTCACGCAGCAAGAAATTGTTGTTTTATGGTCTACAGAATTAAACTTTTGGAGTTAGATGAAAATTAATCGTACAGAATAAATTCGACTCAGTAAAGTTTCTTTAATGTGTCTCCATGTCATAGTAGCATGGCGTATTGGTTATTAAACATGAACGAGCATAAGTGTGTCATCTTTTTTCCTAATACGCCTTGATTAAACATTCACTTAATCAGTCAATCAATTAATCAATTATTAATCAATCGAATTACTTTATCATTTCTGAGGAAAGTTCCTTGCACACATATCAGTAACGTTGATGTAATCTTTAATAATGATGAGATCGTACTTGAAATTAAAATGTACTCTGCCACCGTGTTAGTTCTTCAGTAGTTTCAAGGGAAGGAGCAAACAGAATCCTTTTTCATTGTAGAAAGGTGAAAAATAAATTTAAAGAGCAGGCAAAGAGAGGGAATGTAGCTATTTTCTGTGTTCTGTTTTAGCCACAAACACGTTTTATATTATCCGCAATCGGCCTAAGTCCACTACCTATCTTTAAAAATGTTTTTTCCCCTTTTTTATTGATGTTGCGGAGAATGGTAAATATGTTTTTTTCCCACGTGTATATTTAAAATGCGTCCATATTATTTTTGACAACGCTTTGGCATGTTTCTAGGTATATTCTACAGATGATTAAGAAAACGTTACAAATGTGAGAATACGCGATAAAGTATCTATGCGCTTGTGACTTTAATAAGATGTTTTATTCGTGACGGGAACCATATTGTAGGAAATAACATGAGTCATATTTAAAAGAAAGCTTTCACTGTCTCCCATGTGACTCGAAGATACTTCAATTTTTTGATGTAAAATATATATGAATCGCGTTATTTATTGAGAATGATTGTGGCTCATTTTCATCACCTGTGATATAGACAACCCTAACCATTCGCAGTGTCACGTTTTGATACAGCAAGCTTTGAACTTTCCTTGTTTCATACAATTAGAATAGTTTATTAGATAAATTATGTAAATCTATGGAAACCGTTCGAAGTATACGTGTTATTTCCATGTGAATACACAATATCACTGTTAAAACTCCGGAAATTGCCAGATGATCACGTGATACCGCGGTGCGATTGTTTCAGTTATATCAGTGTACGTTAATAAATTCTATTGTACAGGCAGCATGTTGGCATTTTCACAATGGAATAATGGTGCATTGTCAATCAGATCTATCAACCTGAGCATGTGGAAACAAGTAGTATATTTTTTCCTTTGTAATTCTTATTTTCAAATTAAAATGAGTACTGAGTACCATGAGTGCTAAAAATACGGCCCAAAATATGAACGGTTTGGACCTGATACGGACTTAACTTATTATTCTGTTTGCTTTACCAATAATCGCCATTAAAGACTGCATTTTAAACGTGCAGGCGCTGTTTTCGAAGAGGAACGACAAAAAGACGGGAAAGTCAGTGATGTTTTTACCTGATTAAAGAACACTTGTGAATTAATTTGAACTTACCTCATATCAATCATTACTTCCGAAATAGATGTAAATATGTTAAGTATTCAAGTAGTTTATCATATACCCATTCCCAATAACACACCGTGTCTCATAGCACTATGGAGTCGAAACTCAGTAAACTTCAGTCTGAGGCTAAAAGAGAGATTCTGTTCTCAAAATGGAAAACTTTTTACTGTTCAGATCTCCACAGTCAAGGTATCGGGCCCTTGATAAACATGTGACGGCTATTATCTTAATGTTTCATTATATTTTGATTGTTGCTTATAAAGTCCTGAATATATGCATCATGCAAAAGGAAGCGATGGTAGCTTTTACCCAAGCTTTTTAGTCCCACTGCTTTCGCCTTCATTGCACCACCATGCCTCGAAATTTCAAGTAAAGTTTGCTAACTCTGTCCTGTATTTGCGTCGGTTTATAGGGTTTTCCACTTTCAGTACAACAGCGTCAGTACTTAAGGATATTTTAACACGTTTCCTTAACATGTGAAATCAGATTTGAAACTAGACATCTCTCCCAACACGATGTATGCCACGGGTGACGTCAGAGCTATGGGGGTTATTATTCAAAGACTTCTATCAGATGGTAAGTATATATTTTCTTGTTATTTTCTACTTTAAACAAGACGAGTGACGGTAAACTGACTGCATTTCGTTGATTTCAATTGGGAACTTGACCCAAAAGAACATTTTTGCAGCGTGGTGGAATAACGCTTGCAGTTATCTATAAATGTCACGATAAGGGTAATATTTCATCGTTGCATACACCACCTGTGGAGGCTTTAAGTCTGTCCGATGACGTGTATGGATCACACGAATGGCGGGTATTACTGGCTCAAAATTTTCAATCTTTTGAAAGAAAATATTATTCTTCTTTATGGTTTTGTACCGAATACAACAATCACCGAAGAACTTGGAATGTTCCCACCACCGAGCCCAAATGATACCTAAACGGTCACACGCATGATGGACGAAATTTCACCTCATAGACGTATTGCCACTAAATTTGTCTTCATTAAATTTAGAATTTTTTTATTCAGAATTATATTCAACAAAGCTATAAATAACTTGGAACATAACATAGACTCCATGTCATTACAGAACCATTGACATGGCAACATATGTGCATTTGTTGAACCTCTATGTGCAATGAGGCCCTAATATGTCATAAAATTACAGAATTTATTTAGTTTTTTTGGCAATTAAGTTATATACTCGAATACTGACCACCAGTACCTCATGACAGTACTTCTTCGCAATATGAAAACTGTGAAATTCCTGCTCTCGATGTTGTCTGCTGTACTTTTTAAAAATCTGAGTGAAACATTCATCAAAGGTCAAAATTCGACACACTGAAAATACATCACGTGACACATGATGTATCGTGTCCCCAGATTGATGACAGGGACAGAGATACAAAGGTGAATCGATGTCAATCAGAACTCACTTAATCTCTTAAACAGTATAGTATTCATGCGAGAGTAATCGAATTCTAACGTTGTAGTTTTTTGTCCTATTATATCCGATTGATCTCCAAAACTGACAGGCATGTGGTAAACGGTTTTAAAACCTGCTAATAATTCCAATCGGGAGACCTTGTCCAATCGGTTTGATTATCTGGCGTACTTAGTTCGCGAACTTTCTACCATAGCAATTACACTCTGTACAGCATGCCATCATCATCGTATAGGCATACAGTCAACCAGACTGAAGAGCACACCCGTTTGTGATGTAAATGTTTCAATTTTTACGCAAAGAAAACAATCCTCTTTCATCTAGCAGGGCTGCCGCAGGGCAACTAATCCTCTGCAAAACTAAGACTTTTGAAGCTGTTTTCTATTGGGTAATTCCAATGAAAGCAATTTGATATCATTCCATAAATTTCCTTCATTCAGTTGACTTTTTGTGTAATCTGTGAATTTCAGGACATAAGTTTACCTCTCCAGAACACATCCAATCGAAATTCGAAACGGGCACATGGTAAGTGCATACTATTAACCGTTTGGTGACTAGTGGTATCTTTTTTTGCACCCTGGGGCCTTGATGACAATTTGCATGTAAAAGTTAATAATTGCATACAATAATTGAATAGCGTTTAATGAACGTTCACGACCTGTACTTCCTAGATGACAACCACATCACAGTGAAACCATGTGACATTGTTTGGTTAACGAAGCTAGGGTTATTTGATAATTACTCTCGACGTTGGAGCTCGATTATTTTAAACTGTGCACGGTCGAGAAGACAGGAATTGTAGTGGCTGAACTGTACTGCGACAGTCTAGATAATATTTTCCTATTTTTGTCCTACGGAGAAGCATATTTCGGAGATTTTTAAAACTTCACAATTGGACAACAAAACGCAAAGTGAACCCCAAAAATTGGATTTTGTAAAATAGCGCACGACGTTTCAACAGATAACGCTTCGGGCGTTTTTGTCTGTGACTGTAAAGTAGCAACGAAAACAACTTTGTCAAAGCCTTGGATGACCAGCCTTATTTTTATTGCCCTCACAGACAGTTTACAATGTATGTGTATAAAATGACCCATGACCTAGGGGTCATCTTCGACTTGTCTGGCATGCCATACTCAACGATTTTCAATTCAGTGACTACATGACTAGCATTCTTAGTCGCCAAGTTCCTCGTCGTAACTAACCCATCCCTGGTTCTCGAGATTTTTTTCAAGGCAGTACGACAAAACTACCTTCTTGAGTTCCACTTATATGCGGATTGAACTTTCTTCAAAAGGAACGTTAAAAAGGCACTTTTGCACTCTAAATTAGATACCATTTTTTGAACGTCGTCACCGATGTTTTTGAGTGAAATTTAAGCGTTTTAGGGCATTTGTTTTGACAGTCTAACCAAAAGGCTGTCAGCTTCCAATGACCTTGGAATTATTCCCTATTAACCTTGTTCACTTTCAGCGATAAACACGAAGTTGTTGATAGTGATCACGTGATTAAAGCCAGAGGGTTGCCATGGCAATCGTCCGACAAAGACGTCGCCAAATTCTTCAAGGGGCTTGATATAGCAAAGTAAGTACACGCTCTTTTAACAGAAGCGATACCGATGTTGAAATTCGGCAGATCTATTTGCTTTCCACTTCAATTCGGTGAATCAAACAGGTGCTGTTATCCCGCGAGACGGATGAAACGAAAATTGACTCCCTTTTATTTCCCATGAACAATTGTCGCGTAGAAACTTGAAAGTGATTATACCACGCTTTTTTGTCGTGCTCTTATGTCTAACAAGAGAATACACTGTGATGGTCTGCACGACGCACTGATTTGTGTGTTTACCACGATCTCTATTGGTAGACAGTCATTGTAAGGCCACTTTGGGAACCAATCAATACTTGGCCGAGAGCTTGCGAACCAGAACGACTTGGAACATCACTGAAAGTGTCCGTTCTCTACATATTGGTTCTGGCAAAATCACATACAAATCAGATCTTTGGTGAATACTGAATATTGTCGTTGGAAAGAAAGAACCACGTAGACAGAATAAGCGTCACGTGATTTGGGATGCCGGATGTTAAGAACATGTGCCACCATAAGCTTAATCCCAGGACAGCTGTTTAAGAAGATTTGACGCTACGATGAACACTTGTTGTGGAAAAGCTCACGTCAATTAAGAATGATAAACTGCGTTGTCTATTAGTCTTGTATAGTTGTCACTCTAAGCCACTCCCCCAAAATTCAAATAAGACATTGTGTATCCCAAAATAGGCATCTGTAATGGTGGATATACTGCATTTAAAGGGCCTATAAATTAAAAAAAACCCCCAGCGTATTTGGATTATGCATAGTAAATGAAACTATAAACTTTTTTTTTCTCTTGCAGGGGTGGTGTTGCGCTGTGTTTGAACCCCCAGGGAAGACGCAATGGTGAGGCTCTGGTTCGTTTCACCTGCACGGAACACAGAGATTTAGCTTTACAAAGGCACAAGCATCATCTCGGGCATCGCTATATTGAAGTAAGTTTCAGTATGTGACTGCATTTCCAAATTTCAATGAAATAACGGCAATGAAACGACTTGGTTTGCAACTTTTCGATAACGGCATGTTTTGCGCTGAGACACAATGGCCCAGATACTCTGATGAGCTGACACGGTGACAATTAAAGTAACACCATCCCCAAGAGACACAATTTAATGCTAGGTGATTTTTTTGTTCTGCGTCTTACCAACAGATTCTGATACTAATTCCTAAAGCGTCGCTATATATTCCATACAAGTAATCAGACTGGACAACTCATGTATTTGTATTGCCAACATTTACCGTAGTTTACAACAAACAAGCAAATTGTAGTCCGGACTTGGTCTTTAATATTTAACCTGTAAAAAACAACACTACAGTAGCATATATACTATTTTAATATAGCATATATACATCTCACTTGCATAATATGTTACAATGATAGACTGAGTTAATCTGTACCTGATACACAGACCAACAACTACTGACAATACACCAAACTTTACAGAAACTGTCCCCTCAATGCAAAGAAACACATTACTCATTGACAACAAAAGTTTCAATTCATACATCAGTTTCTATCACTACTTCATGGCAAAACCATGTCGGCAGCTTTGAAAATGTGCGAAGCTAGAAAACTGTCAAAAGTTCCAGGATAGAACCAGGTTTTCCACATTTTATCTCTCATTTGCATAAACTTCATCTTGTATTATCAATAGTTGTATACCTGTCTTGAGCATTGCCTTACAACTCAAGACTGACAAATCAGAAAATAGCAATCTATACAATCAACCAATTAAATGATAGCTTACACCATTACTATCCTGAAATTTAAATCAATAGAAGTCAACCAATTACCTGACAGCTTTCAAGATTGATACAATCTAAAATAATTTTATTGTTGTTTACATTACAGGTTTACAAAGCCACTGGTGAAGAGTTCATCAAAATAGCCGCAGGTTAGACACTTAACTCTTTCTTTTTTAAACACCTCCATTTTATTAGCTCTATAGGTCGGAGGTCAGATGTCCTTGGCCATAGAATCTTGACCATTGTCTGGTTCTGTCTAGCACTGGGCGAAGTTGCCCACATTATCCAATAATTTACACTGATATAGCCTAGGGATCAACTCTGCCATAGTCAAAATTGTTCAAGAGTTGAGGTGTGGTCAATATTTTATATTTTAAATGATCAGTCAATGCCTTGGAGTATTGAGTGGTGACACTTCTATTGAAAGTTACTTCCACGGATGACTGATTCGGTTTGTCAGACCACTGAACACTGCAAAAAGGCAGCAAAACAAATGCACCCGTCTCAAAACTTGTTTAATTTGCTTGTCATCTTTGTCTCTTTGTAACTCGCCATGCCCTGTTGAGTGTTTAAGTCTAGTTCCATGTACTTCTGGTACAGCTCTTTATGTTCATCTTTTTACAATTTCTGTTGATTTTTGAAAGCGGGATTACCAGAGTCCCGAACAAACAAATGTAAAAAATGATGATGACTGCAGCCAACACAAAATACCAGCGTATCTTAGTTTCCTGACTAACGATAAAACATAAAACAATTACAACATTGTAAATGCAAAGGTCAATATGATTACCATACCGATTGTTCAATGAAGGATTTTCTGCTGAAAAATTTCCAAGTGGGATGTGACTAAAAAAGTTCAACTATAGATTCTAGGGTGGGCTTTGTGAAGCATTGTATGATTTACTGCAGGGCTATGCATGATAATAGCTGAGGATTTCACTGGTTTCATGAAGTACAAAGGAATTCCTTTTGAAATAGTTGTCAATTCAGTGGTTAAACTCAGAAGCAGGTGCCCCTCATCGGAGAGCCACTGCACCAACTACTGTTTGGTGTTCTCATCAAATTAATGGTACAAAAACCATGCATGGTATAATTACAAGCTATGTACGTGAGTGACAATGACACCACTCTATTTCTTTTTAGTATGCTCATTGGACAATTTTCAAATCTCTTTGCAGGTAAACAAAAACAAAACAGAGTAAATAGCCTTCTGATATATTTGTAACTTGCAGGTAGTTCCAGTGAAGCCAGTCATTTCTTAGCCAGGGACAATGGCCATATCATTGTCCGTATGCGAGGACTGCCATTCTCAGCAACTGCCAAAGATGTGGTGAGTAAAAAATAAACACTTTTGTTTTAACTTTGTTTCTGCTTTCATCCTGAATTTATTACATGACATGATGTGGATAGGGTAGGTCTGAGAATGACTTTATAGTAGAGATGCACAACTCATGTTTGGTTCATATATTTGAAGATGAACTCTCCTAGTTGGTGGCCTGGCCAAGGTCACTTATTGTGAACTGATTCATAAAATTGATTTGTAGAGGACTTGTTTACCATTAGAATCATACTGTCACTTTGGTTCCACGTTGATACCTTCAGGAAAGGTCATCAAATTATGCCCTTAAGTGAAACTCTTCAAGCAAAAGTGTAGTGTTTATTTAATTCAAACTTGAGGTTGCCATTGTCATATTTAGTCCCTTTAGTTTTAAATGTGAAAAACCTTGGCCAAAACTTGATGAAATTTTGGCGGTGTTGTGTTCAATGGTTGCAACTTTTTAAACCCTGAAAATGAGTCAAATGCAAATCACACAAGATGAAAGTTTTAGAATTTCCCCACTTTGCATTTCTAAATGCTCATATTTGCAGATACACAAGTACATGATAGTTGAAATGCCAAAGTTACAGATATCTAACCTTTATGACAAATCTAGTGTGCACTTTATCCAATATGTAGACACATCCTATGATTTACATAGTCAAATTAGATATGAAACGGGGCCATCCAGTCCCCTTCTTCAGCATTAAATATTATTATTAGATCATGTGCACTTTGGTCAACTTAAAATACCAGCAAAATATTGCAGTAAATAATGCAACCTGTTCAGTGGGATCCCAGTGTAGATACATGCATCAAATATCATATAACACAGCTACTTTCATTTGCTATGTCACCTGTGTTTTTGTGTAAAACCATATAATTTCTTCATACATATTTATTTCATTCAATGCCATGGAAGGTCAAATTATGCCATGCAAGGGCAAACATGGACCACTTGGATCTTTGAAACTCAGAATGATAATTTCATGTCTTATGACAATTATGAATATTTACAAGGAGGAATTGAATCACTTGGATTACATGACATTTAAATTTGTCTGTGTTTGCTGTATGTGGCTATGGAATTCTGTATTGGAAGGAATGTTTGTATTAAGTCATAAATTTGTAGGACATGTACAGTGCTAACTAGGAACACAATTTTCACTTTATTACAATGGCATTGGGCTATTTACAAGGCAAATGGATCAGCAATTGCAACACCATATGGTACAACTCAGTGGTAGACCTACACACACACACACACACACACACACACACACACACACACACACACACGTGTGAAGCACAAAATAGGGAGCATCATGTCCCACAGAATGAACAATTGCCATTGTAAGTCAACAATCAATAAAGACATCAAAAAAATGGCTTGCTGCATATGATAACAGAGAGGCCATATTGATGCTGTGTAAAAAGATATCCACTGTGAATAAAATGGTTGGCAAAGCTTGATGAAATGTCAAATTTGCATATCTTTTACCAGAAATACATGTAAACAAAATAAGCATGAGATTTAATGGAACCAGCTACACATCTGAAATTTACAAATCAATCAAATTTCATAAAATGAAGCTTTTTTCACATTACTGTTGAAAAAAAATTAAATTGTAATATAACTGGACACATCCCCGACACGTTAGTAGAGGGGAGTAAAGCTGTGACCATGAAAAAAAAACAATATATGATCTAATGTTTATTTAATGATACTATTTTAGCATACAAATTATAATTCACAGTCATGGTATAATTCTGTCGTCCTGTTGAAATCAATGCTCATTTTTCTACTTTTGGAGAAAATTCTTTTATTTAATTGTTAAGAATTGTCTTTGTAATTACATTTATGCTAAACATTTCAATTAGAGTGATGGACATAACATAATTTGTTAGTTTCAATTACTAGTTTTATTTCCAATTTTAATATTTTACATGTGCAAAATCAGCTCAACAGTTTTGTTGTTTTCACATTAAGTAATGCTAGTGAACCCATTCTGGATGTCTCTGTCATAAACTGTATTGATGCACTGCACCAACAGGACTTGGAACATTATTATCAAGTTTAAAAGCTGGCAGTGGAAACCTCCAAACACAGAATACGTAATTTGTTGTATTCCCAGTCCCTTCTTGGACTAGATGCTCATTAATATTAAGTTTGGTTGAATGAGATCACTACCTGCAGACTTTCATCAAACTATTAAAAATAAACCATCACCATACCACACTACACTGGCAGTGTCAGATGCTTTCGTGAACAAACCTTCGTATATTTTTTGTCCTTAGCTTCCTCGATTCTGCAAAAATGACCATACATGTTTTGTCACATAATTTTTCCTCTGTATAATTGCCAGGGCTGATCATAAATTTGATATTACATCTGAATTTTTTTTTGTCAGAAATGTCCATTTCTTGGGTGAATAAACACGAGGCTGAAAAAAAGTGAAAATGAAATGAAAATTTTGTAGAATTCTTGATGCTTTTTATAATTCAAGAGATCTACAGAATTCCACAGCACATCAAACTTTAAATACACACATGTGACTCATACCCTGAAATTAATGCACTATCGCGTCAGTTCTGTCCAACAGGCCGTATTAATGGTACATTATCTAAAAATACACAGCTTTGCTGGATCAGATGTCTGCTTGTTTTCATGGCATATTGGTGGCCGCTGCGCCAATATGGGTTCTCCTCTATTGTTGTATGATATTCATTTATTCACAAATGATACTTTTAAGCCTCACTGAAGTAAATTCGTGCTAATTACGATAGAAATTATCATTTTACCAATTAACTTATAACATTTCATGTAAACTGATTACTGAAAGGGACCTGTGAAAAGCTGCTTAAAATTAAAAAATACAAACTCACGAAAAAATTTGTCTGTTAATGATTCAATCCGAAATGATACAATTTCTACAGCAGAGAAAGCATGCGTACCAGCTGCTGCAAAAGTAGCATTATTTTCCATAAACTTCTCTGCATACACATCATGGCCATTATTATATTCTTTTCACTTTGGTACCAAATTTGAAATATTCAAAGCATCATGTGGCATTTTATGATTGTGGTGTTTTCAGACAATCCTAATTTACCATGTTGTGGAAACAGTAAATGAAGCAAAATGCTAAATAAGATTTATAGTGTGACAAATAGTCACTGAACAAACAACTGATAAGGCTTTAACACGGACATAAACTTTGACCTCTCACCTTTCACATTCTAAATACCATTGGCACCAAGGATTTGTATCTTTTCCTTAATCTCTAAAAATTAAAAAAAAAAGTGAAGTTTCGAGGTAAAGCCCCTAATTCAGTAGCCGTGCTAACCTTGTTACACTTTTTTTGGATAAATATTTTAGTAATGTACACAAAATCAAATATGGGCTTTTCATGCTCAGTAATCACAACCTTATAAACATTCCATATTTTGAAGCGGTTGTAATGGTATAATAGCAGTTCAGAGTAAACCACTTGCTTTTTGCAAAAGTTGAGCATTTCCAACTTGAATTCAATAATCATAAGTTTAAGGCAAAAACAACTGATCCATACTTGTAAATTTTGTTGCAAAATTTGACTGAGTAACAATGCAAATTAAGTGACATGGTAAAAAGGACATAGACATAATGTTGCATGGTAAATAATTCAATTCTCATCCATACTAAGATCAGCTCTTCCTTCTGTCTTGTTAGATTGCCTTCTTTGGTGATGATTATCCCGTATCCGGAGGTGAAGAGGGTGTGTTATTTGTGCGTTATCCGGATGGCAGATCAACTGGCGATGCCTTTGTTTTATTTGCAAGCGAGGAGCATGCAACAGCTGCACTTGGTAAACACAAGGACAACCTTGGCTCTAGATACATCGAGCTTTTCAGAAGCACCACGGCTGAAGTACAACAGGTAAAAACTACCATCATATCAACTGCATTACTATTCCCTCTATTTTGTACAAGGTGTTCCAGGCTGCCATAGTAACTAAAACTTATTCAAGGCTTGCAGACTGTTGTCAACAAAGACTACGCGTGATCAGCTTTATTCATAAATTCTATCAACACAAGTAATTTTGTTGTTTCGTGCCTTTGGGATCTACAATATATTTTCACCTGAAGCTATCTTTAATGCATTTAAGCGCTTGGAAAGCAATACCATTTTTTTTTCTCAAACTGATTGGTGCTGATTCTAAGTTTGGACAGATTGGGAATAATTTTTCTTGTTTGGAAAGTGCAGAACTTTTAAAACAGTACTTGATATTTATGAAATGTTATAGCAATCAAATGTTGTGTTGGCGTTTTGAATGAATGCAAAATATGGAATAATACGACATTACAATGGCCCATATGATTCAGGGTCATTCAGTGGTTAGTGCCATTACAAATGTAAATTAGTTCAAAGGTCGGTTCAAAGGTCAAAATCCAACATAAAAAGGTGAGGAATTTAAAGTGTTGTTGTAGGAGTAAGTTATGCCGAGAGTTATTGATTATGTACAAGAATAGTCTCACACATTGGGTTTGAATATTTCCATCAGAGAGAAACTGACCGAACAAAAAAAACAAAAAAGTGTGATTACTTCATTCTTATTAATACATATATTGTAATCCTAAACAAAAGTAATCTACAGTAAACATAATTTATAAAGAAATTAAATTGTGTATCATTTCATGCAATTAGAAAAGTTTAATAATCCTATGCATTCTCTAAAGTGTGACCAATTCCGCAAAATTTGATATCCTTGAAATAGTTGCTTCAATGTGGTCTTCGCCATCAACTCCTGAATTTCAGACGTCTGTCATAAATTTTATGGCATTTTTAAATAAAACTCCCAAAGTACATCCCTCAGGATTAACAGCTTAAAATGAAACGTTTTACAATAAGCTTCTTATGTAAAGTAATTTTGAGTTATCAACCAGTTAAAATACCACAAGCTGACAGTCCTCTTCTTACAGTATTCAGGTTTCCATAGCAACTCTGAATTTACAAACTGGTGGGGCTACATCTGTTGCACGGAGGGAACAACAGATCCCACTATACCCGGCTTTGCTCTCGCTATGAAATTAATGCACACAGAATGTTGCAGTTATGCATGGCAAAACTTTACATACAAATTAAAAAACTCTTGGTGAACAGATAGGGGGTCAATCAGCTTTGGTGCAGTCTGGCATTTCACATTTGAGAGCAGTGGTTGATCCATCATGGGAATGAGTGGCTTCAGTTGGGAATGATGCGCCAGGGAGGACAGAACTAAGTGATTGATTCTGTACCTGAATCCAGTCTCGTTTGGGGTTTTTGTTCATGTTTCTGCTTGATTCAATGGCAATCTGGAACCAGCCCGATGTTAATGTATGCATGTATCACATTGTGTTTGACCTTTACGCGGTTATTGGACCTACCATTTCACACTTGAAATTGAAAGTCTGAAATTCTGGAAACAATTTTAGATGCTACATCCAAATGCAGTTTTATGACCTACAAGATGACGTCAATTTAATGTCGCCTTTCATGATTTGCAAATGGAGGTTAAATTTGCTAAACAGTTTCATTGTTTTGAATAGCCTATACATACTGAACTCTGAGATTTGTAACATTTCATTAATACTTTTAATTTTTGTCTCATAATTGTTTAAAATTCTGGAAAATTTCTCCTGAATTTTCAGTTGTGTTAATAGTGTGTTTTTTCCATTTGAAGGTTTTAAGCCGTTATCAGCAGCATCCGTTGATTCCCAATGGACCTCCGCCAACTGCCGGCACCGTGCCAATGCTGCCCCAACAGATGATTACCACAGGATCCATGAGGGATTGCATACGTATGAGGGGACTTCCATTTTCAGCCACGGTTGAGGATATCATGAAGTTTTTGGGAGAGTTCGCACACTACATTCGCCCTCACGGTGTTCACATGGTCTTGAATCAACAAGTAAGAATTACCTTTTATTGTTTGAGAGAAGAGACCTTTAACAAAGAATATGATAAACGTATCTACATTCATGAAATATTTTCGATTATCATAGAACTTTGTACATGCTAAACTGTACTGTGAATAACATTGTTTGCAGTCATTGCACCCCAATTGTTCCCGGAGGCAGGTTTTAGCAAAGACACCCATTGAATATTTCACAAAAACATTTCACAAAAAATATTCACAAAGATAAAAACATCTATTGATTTAGCGAGGACTAATTTTCCATATGAATTGTTTGGAAAAGAAAGTTATTCTTTTATGATACACTACAACCAACTAGCTCTCCTTTTTCAGGACCATTTCAAAACATGATTTGTGCAAAACACGTCAGCACAGGCTTTCAGCCTGTAATTAAATTTTTAAAATTGTTTACAACTCATTGAAAATGGGTAATGTATTAGTTCGATGCTTCCAATGTAAATTATTTCTTCTGTCGATACATGTCTGTTTGAAATTTGATAAGCATATCAGTCTTTAATCGGTTGTGACTGGTCAGATGTCTTTGATAATTGTAATCTAGAACTTTAGACACCAATTATGATATTAAGGTGCAGTATAAACTTTTTTCATTTAAAAAATAAGGGTTTGGCTTGAGTGTGAAGCAAGTGTGCACTGTTTTTAATTTGATACATATAAGGCTTTTCATTTCAAGAGCTGACCTTTGACATTCCATCATTTGCATTGAAATAGGGGCGTCCATCTGGTGATGCTTTCATCCAAATGATTTCAGCAGAGAAGGCCTTGCATGCCGCCCAACAGTGCCATCGTAAACACATGGGTGAACGCTACATTGAAGTGTTTCAGTGTTCTGGTGATGAGATGAATTTTGTCTTGATGGGTGGAACGCTGAACAGAGGCGGTATATCACCACCAGGTATGTGTGAATTCACAAATATACCATCCATTGCTCGTCATCCTTTAACAACTAAACCAGTCAAAAAAGATGTGAAAGGGGGAAATTCACATGAAAACTAAGCTATCTCAATGTAGAATTTGAAATACTTTGAATATCAACTTACCTAAACTGAACAAACTCACCTGTAAAATCTTGATGTCTTTTTATCCTTGACTTCACCCTGTGAGGGAGCTGTTCATCTTTCACTGTATAACCATCATAATAGTGCCAAACATACAAGCACGTACCCGATAAGGATTGGAAAAGAAGTAAATTTTAGATTTCATCCATTCCAATGACATCTACAAGCGCTGTTTAGAATGCCATATTTTTGTGCTTCAGAAACAATTATTCATAACATCAGGGCTAGATTACCGAAAGCAGTAGAAACACAACTATCTATGAATGTAGATGAAGTTGCTTATCCTTCATGTCACAAGAATGGTAAACATTTCATCATAGTGACTGTACATTATTATTTTCCATTCTTCAGCTGGCGCCATCCCTGCCCAAGCTCAATTTACACCATACCCAGGTGCAATACCATCTCCACCAGCAGCCTCAGTGATGGGACCCATACCGATACCTCAAAGACAGCCGCCAGCACCAGCTGCCTACTATCATCCACCCCTCTACTACTTTCCAAGTCCTCCAGTGTCTCCCACAAGCCAGGCATACTATTCACCACATAATGGCGCAGTAGTTCGCATGAGGGGATTGCCGTTTACAACCTCAGTTAATGACATTGTGTCCTTCTTTCAAGGATATGGGGTAAGGTTTATTTCTTGACACACTTGACGGTTGTAGACGCCTATACTAGGTTGTGGAAATGTAACAAACTTACATGTAATGTCGGTACAAAGGTGTTTCACTGTCATGCATTTCATCCAACATTCAACAGTAGCTGTGGTGGTCACCATAGAGACAGGTGGCATATGGGTCAGCCATGTTGGTTTTTATCCGTGGAGATCATTTTGGAATATTTGGTGGCAGACAGACTTGGCATCTGTTGGGGAGAAAGTGGACTGATTTCAAAACATGACACTAAAAATATCAACTGTGAACACATTGGTGGCAAAACGGTTTCATAAATGTGAGGAGTACTTGGATGCAGAAAACGGGGAAATATCACAACAACTGGAGGAAACTGTTTGAATGTCAGAAATGAATGCGTGCATGTGGAACACCCTTTGCCTACTTACTCACAGCTGCTGTCCCGAGAAAGTAAGTACAATGTAGTGATCAAGTTTGGTCATGGGGATAGATAACATCAATGTTTGGCGTAAGCAGTACCATTTTTAAGATGCTGTGTTTTGAAGCATTCAGATGAGACAATTTTACCGATTGATCTCTGTATTGCACATGCTATGAGTGATTGCAATGTTGAAATGCTGTTGTCTGAAGAACGCGGGAACAGTTGCAAACAATGTTCATTTTGGTACATTCCGAGGTATACTTAAAGTATACTCAGAAGATTCATTGTTGGGGTTTGTAACTTTGTGTGCTTTATATTTAAATGCGGTCTTCCTTTTAAGTGAGCAGCATAACATATTGAGAAGAGTCAGCGAATCCAACTGGAATTTCTGTAAAAGCAATAAGACTAATGGTTCTGTATTATTTGTGTTTAAATTGAAACTACTTCTGCTAGTCTACGAATTGTTTTCACGACTATCTGCGATTTCAAATTCATATTGACACTGTATTGTTTGACCCCAGAGTATATTGACAGAACACTTTCTCTGGAATTTTTGTATGAAAAGGGATACTACTAGCGCACACGTCATGCGCAAAAGTGTAATGCTGAGAGGCTGTCTGTCTGTCAGTGAGTAGTATGTCATACACTGAACAGCCATGGTGACCGAAGTTATGATCACGACAGCAGTGCGTGTGTGCCAGCATAGAGGGATTACCCCACCATAGGTAGAGACAAATTCTATGCAATTTGGTGCTTGTAGGATATCGTCTTTATGGTGTGGTCATAGCCAACTTGGTTCTGGTGTTCATTACATAGTCTGCCTATTTGGATACTGTATATTTATTCATTTTCTGTGTTGGCTCCTTGCTGTGTTTTGGGTGTACCAATGGGTTTTAGAGGGGGCAAAAGTTGACTTTACTGGTATAGAGCTCCTAACTTCTTGCGTTTTTCTCTTTTCAGAATTGATGTGAAGGGATCAGGCTAAAACTCTCTGCTTTTTAATAAATGTACGTGCCTTTACTTTAATGTGGTTTCTGCACTCACTTTATTTTAATGATGTACTAAAAAATGGCAAAATGTGGACACATAGTGACCCTATCATGAAAGTTGGTATGCACTGTCGGTGGGTTTTACCTTAAATCAATTGTTAAAGTTTCCTTTTTCCCATAATTCCTTAACCATTCCAAAAACTTACAAAGTTTGCACAAATCACAGAAGATTCACAAAAATTAAAAGGGTATATTAACGCGGTTGCACATACACCTCTTAGATAATGGAGTTATTTCTGATGTACCATTAAACGCATAGATACGAAAATGTCAATATTGAGTGTTATCTCTGTTTAAAAACTGTGTGTAGTAAGGGTTAGTTTTCATAGGTGATCATCTCATTTTTAATTGTAGAATATTTTAATTGAGAATGAGATTGGTTGTATGATGCAGTTTTGTATTGTTGGTAAAAGTCAACTTCTCTGACATGGGCTGACGTAAAACATTGCTTGCCATGTCTTCCGTTGTAGTACAGCGCCCCCGCTCATGTAGTTCGTCCATGCGTTTCACTCCAACAGGTACCCTACCATAGCGTACACCAACCGCATAACAACGATGGCTGCCCAGATGGAGACGCCATCATACCTTTTCACTCACCAGAGATGGCTTTACGTGAAATTCAGGCGAAGAATCATCAATCATTTATAGCAAGCTACAACACGGAATTCTACCGAGGCTAGTGATGAATTCAACAACTGAATTAAACCCACTGCTAGGCTGCTTCTCTGCTGAGTGGCAACAAAACCATCTATCACCCAAAGTCTTCCACTTTTTTGCATGACTTTCTAGATAGAAATACAATTTTTTTTCTGAGAATTTTACGCAATATTTTAAATATTTTTAAGATGTAGAGATCCAGATTCATCTCGCATAAACCATTAAGTGCCTTTTGAAGTTACCACTGAATTAAAATCAAATGTTTTGTTCTTCGCAAATGAAAACAAACCATGATCCAACAATATAATTCATGCATGTTCTTTTTCAGTTTACATTCATTTTCTACAATTATATATTAAGAATTTTTGACGAAAGTTGAAACCAAATGAGTTTTGGTGCTTATTCTGTTCAGAATTGAAGGGAAACCGTTTACCAGTCACTCTCTATTTTCACAAGGAAGACGTATACATATCTGCAGAAATGGTGTCACATGACAGAGACAGGAATGCTACCAATTCCAACCAAGAATTAAAATTGCAGAACATAGAGCCTATAATCAAATCCAACAGACATGACTTATTACAGAAAGAAAGATTTTATTTGAACTTTGAATGTGACGCACCTATACTGCCAAGAGTTGAGAGTATTTTATTGTTATGACCTGAGTATACTTAGTTACAACAGGCAGCCTATTTTGAACTCTCGCAAAAAAGTAGCTAAAACTAAATTCATCATTAAAGTAGACATTTATTGTTATGTAATGTACTTTTCTTCAAAAGATAGAATTGAAAGTTAATTGTCTTTGTATGATAGCTGTTTAAGTAGAATCAATTTAAGGCAGTACCCAGTCAATATAGTACTCTGTTAGGCATAGATTGCAGAGCAGTTATAGTGAGTACGGCAATGAGCTGATATTTGTATGTAGTTGTTAGTTGTACATAGAATTGATCAATGAACCCAGGCAATGAATCTACGTAACGCCTGTTTTAACTATTTAATACTCACATTCAACCTCACTAAAAAGTTATTATATTATTATTTATTACTTGATTGCCTAGTATGTTCAACCAAAATACTCTGCCAGACACTCGTCATCTATGCAATCATGTAGATGCATATATTACTCAAAAACAAATCATGGTTTGTACATATCATTGAAAGAAATTATAGCATGGATTTGAACATTATTGAGTGAAAATAATGGCGTGGATGTAAATGTTATTGAGTGAGAAGTCATATCTAGAATGTAAACATTATTGACAAAAAATCATGGCTACAGTGTTTGTAATTATCGAGAGAAAAGAGCCTTGGAGAAGACTTGAATTTTTGATATAATCTCAATTTTTTGGCATTTTAGTCTTGATAAATATAATCACAGCGCTAATTTTAATGACTTTATTCAAGCGTGAAAGCTTGGTGCTAACACTTTCACCATAATCATCCAGATAGTGTCATTACTTTTTAATTTAGGATGGCAGTTGGTAAATCTCTTAACTTACTAAATCATTAGCTGACAAGTTAGAAAATGTAGTTCATTTCCCAACCTTTTACCAAAATACGCATGCACTTTTAAAAGCTGTTTTAGCAACTCAATAATTGTTGACTAAATTATTCTCAAGTCCCAATGTTTTAAACTTTTAATAATTGCTACAATGTTGTGGTAACATTATTATTGTGGTAACTTTTTTAAAAATTTAATTGTGAAATCAGTAGAATTAATAATTTTAGTCATCTGTTCTCAATTTCATCAACGTGCCTTGTCCATCTCAAACATGTATTTTCAAGTTCTCATTATTTACATCAATATTTGTGCCTTAAGACTAACTTTAAAATGAGAAATCACATTTCTGAACAAAGTAAGCTTATTACCGATAAAAGTTCAGGATTTTTACTCACAAGAGCTTGTTACTGGAATTTGGAGGAGAAAAACACAGGAGAACAATGACAGAGTGCAATACATGAAACCATAACGTGCCTTGTCTAGTTGGGAAGAGCGCTAGCTTTCCCAACAACCATTGTGTCTTAAAAACTTTATTTTAAAATATTAACCAAAAATAACATGAACCTAAGATAATTTTGCAATATACAAGATGGATCAAAAGCACAGTGAATGTAGGTATAATGGACGCTAGCTGTCTTTTAGAGCCTTGGTCATGTGACGGCTACATTTGGCAATGAGTGTAACCACTGTAACCTGAAGTCAAGTGTGCTTTGGGAAGAGAATGGGATAACCTTTGTGGTGTGTCAAAAGTGGCAATACTACAACTCTCCCTACACGCTGAAAATGGTGTATTACCTGTGTAGACTGTGTCTAATGAAAGAATTTTGTTTTAGAGCTCAGATCCAGTAAGCTGTTGAAGATGAATGGAATTCTGGTCTGGTTAGACTATAAATACACATACTAAGCAGGCAGTAAGCTCACATAATAGATGATTAGAATGTTAAAAGTACAGACGTACAAAGTCTCAGATCATATATGTGTATATTTGCACTGTCCAATGAAAAATATTGTAAAGTTTGATTTTTGTTTGGTTTGATTTTTTAAAAAGAGATTATGATACTGTACTTTATCCATAACAGTTGAAATAAAATCCACCAGTGCTTCCAAAAGATATCATCCTTGTGATTTTGTTGGCATTGTCTGCGACCTATGACCTATGACATAGGCAACAAATTGTCCAATTTTGATTGACACTTATGTGACTTGATACACATTAGAATTTCTAATGAGGCTTAAAAACTGAGATTTTATCTGCTCATAAATAATACACTCTACAAAACATTCCCTATCTGAATATTCATATCATTATTGTTCTTTTAATAAACAAGTTTTCCTTCTCTTCTTTCCGTGATGTATTGAAATACAAAGTATTTCTCACAGTAACAACAGTATATAATATGAACTGTTTAAAAATGGATTTGAGCCTGGATGAAAGACAATTCAATCATCAAAGATAAGATTGATGTTACACACACACATGAACGCACAGGCTGTGTTGACATACTTTCTTAACAAAGCAACAATCCTCAATTGCTGGTTCTCACATTACCGGTATGTTGATTGACTGTTTTACAATTGCATGATGTAAATTCTTTGTTCTGCTTAAATGTTGCAGTTCAGTTAATGAAAATGTTTGGAGATAAACCTGAAAACAAACCTGTCCCTTTAAAAGCATTTGATATCACCTTGGGAGAAGAGAACAGGAAACGGTAATAAACAAACAAACAAACAAACAAACCAAGCACAAATGATGGCACAAACTTTAAAAAGTTGCAGCTACTCTAATAAATGAGTACAAGGCTTTATTCAAAGCTGTCAAAACCACCTTTCTGTCAATAAGTGTTCTCTGTGTCATTATCTGTAGACACAACCACCTTCTAAGACTTCAGAGTATTCCTTAAGATATGTGACCTTGTGGCTCAAAAGGAAAACATGGTAATAAATGAATGAACGAATGAATGAATGAATGCATAGCAACTGATCTTATTTATATTTACCATTTAATTACCGCTTTAATACCAAGCTTTAAAATTCAACACTTTGTGTAAATTCCATTGAGTACAAGCATACAATGGACAGGCTGACTGACAAAGTCATTTGACTACCAGGAACTATTCAACATCTCTTTGAAAATTCCTTTCTTCCATTACAACATATTCATTATGAAGTCTATAGAATATGTCAAATCACTGGGTTAACAGGATGTCTTTTAATATCCATATAGTGGGTGCAAGTCTCTGAATATGTTGGTAGTCTAGGTTGCCATTACAGGTCATGACATGAGGCATCATTAAGTGGGAACATGATTTTTTTAAGTTTGAAAAGAGATAAAACCAGTCTGTCAATAAAGCTTTCGACGATCAGATTCATGCCTCTACCACTTCTGCCATCAAATAGTTGTCTGTATTTCAGTAATAATGTACCGCTGGTCCCCCTCCTGGCCCATGGTGGATGAAAGCAAACTTTGCACGACATAATGTAGATGCAAAGCCGAGTACATTATGAAGTGAAAAGTTTGCTATTATTTTATAGTTTTGGCAATGCCAGGGAATTTGTTGATGTACAAAACATCTGGCGCCACTAAGCTGGATAATCGGATATATTATCAGTGATAATCTAAGGGGATGACGTCAGAAAATTCACTGGTATTAACAAAGCTTTAATATATAGCAAGTAGCAATAGCTGGACATGTTTTTTTTCCATAGAGGGAAATTTGGCTGAATAAAACAATTTTGTAGAGTTACAGTATGCTATGACACAGTTTAGAACTCTTTAAGTGTTACAAAATGGACCATGGTGTTAAACCAGTATACACTGCATCTAAATATGAACCATGTAATAGGCATACACAGAGAGAACACACCACTGGAATGAGGCAAAGATATTGGGAATTTATGTGCACACTTCACTGAGATCCTGAAGGCAAAATGCCTTCAACAAAGCATATGTTGTTCCTCCTCCATACAAAATTGCACACAGATTTTCAATGAATTCCTGTAAAAAGCCTTTGAGGAAGTTCAACGTTAAGAATCAGTACAATATGCCATACTCTGAAACCATCTTCATCCTCAAAAAAACATTAAATGTTGGCAAGTAAGCTGTGAGCAACTTTGGGCAAATTTCAAAATTCCCAAATAAGGGATTAAGAATGACTTGCCTTAGCAATAGCTCACTGTAAAAACTTCACACAACATCAGATAGGCAGTATTTATTGCTAAGGTTATCAAGGTATCGGACTACCAGTACTTTGTCCGAGTTTCCAATGATAGGTATCTTTTTTCTACACAATCAAACAAAGACTTTGGAATTACTGTAATTGTGTCTTTTCTTGAGGTAGTATAAATCAATTTGAATACTGACAAAACAAAAAAACTGTTGATTTTATAGAAGTATGCCAACTTTCCATGATGTTAGACAAGGCTTGATAAGTTAGCCAAGGCCATCTGATTTGACGGTGGATTTATACCTTAATACCACACGATGCACTTCTCGTGGTCACTGTGTATTTTTTTTACAATCTTGTAAATAATTTGTGAATGCGTTCACAATGGCTACTGTGTAAATCAGCAAACTATATGTGAAAAGTAATCACCATTCACAAAACTGCATTTCCATAGTTGATGCTCTTGAAGTCCCTTCAAACCAATTTCAGAACTACCAATATTGCAGTGTTCTCTCCAGGTTTCTTGCACAAGGGGGAAGTCCCCTCTGCTTGAAAATTTAGGAGGTTGGATTGGTTTTAGCTTGTAGGATGGAATCAAATATCAAATTGAAAACAGTCTACAGTTTCTTTGGGATTTTTATCCGAATAAGGAGGATTTGCATAATCATACACTCTGGAGAATTAACAACGATACTGAAGGATGAAAGTTAAGTGCTAAATGTAGGACACTGCTATTTGAAGAAATATGCTGTTCTGATTTCTGTTTTTTATCACAGCAATGTGGCGTTATGATTTCTATGAAAAAAGATTCAATTTTTATACATTCATTACAGACAATCATCTTATTTTCTCCATGACAGTCTTTCAGAAATGTTTTTATAAATGAGACAATTTTACGATGCTGTTGTTTTACAAAGTTGATTTTATTGTCCATGAAGAAAATTTCAGCCTTTCAATATGTGCAGCCTTCATCAATGTAAGTTGCTGCTTTTGAGACTTAAATCAAGATAGATCCCATGCAACCAGCACAGCGATTGGAACTCCGACAATAATCCCTGCTAGACCTTCTCCGTTGATTAGCCACTGTTTTCCCACAATGTAGCCTGGTGTGTTAGTGTAGATGCTTCCAAATACTGGAAATATCATGTGAAAGTAATAAGTGCTGAGTAGATATATCCATGAAGTGACATGCTATGTGAAGTTCAGCAATTTTCATGGATTGAAAGTTTTCCATTTTTGACAATTGCTATAGGTTAAAGGTATACAGTGAAGTTAGTAAGATGCACATTCTTGCAGAAACCAATTAATTAACCATCCTATCACCTCCTTGTCTCTCATTTTATATTTGCTGGAAGCACACACTTGTACAAAGGAAAGACAAAGGGAGAAAACAGAGATGCCAAAATCAATTGGTCCAAGGTTTAAAAGCATGTAATTGGCTTGGCAATGAATTTGCCATTTTACTGGTGCAATGGTCCAATAGCTGTGATACAGCTGTATGATGGCGTATGCACATGGGACCACTTGGATAGCATGTAGAATTGCCTAGCTAGCACATGGGACTGCCAATTAACAGCTAGCATATAGGATTGCCAAGCTAGCATATAGGATTGCCAAGCTAGCATATAGGATTGCCAAGCCAGCACATTAGGACTGCAAAGCTAGCCTATAGAAATACCAAGATAGCATATACTGGTACGATTGCCAGGCTAGCACATAGGACTGTAAAGCTAGCGTATAGAAATGCCAAGATAGCATATACTGGTAAGATTGCCAGGCTTGCACATAGGACTGTAAAGCTAGCATATAGAAATGCCAAGATAGCATGTCAAAATGCCAAGCTGGCGTACAGGACTGCCATGCTACTTTGTAGGGTGACCTATCCAGCTAAGCATACAGGACTGCAAAATTAGTATGCAGGGTTAGTAAACTAGCATGCAACAATTTGACTTACCCTGGTGATGATCCTAAATGAAGAATAGATTTAATGCAATTGCTTAACAGCAAACATGAGCAATTTACAACAAAAGAAAGGCAGTTATACTGACTGCAGAACTTTCAAGCTGAGCATACATCATGTAAATTGCTTCTTTAAGAGCGTGAAAGCAGAGGTTTGACAGCTGACTGGAACAGAATAAAGTAAATAACTTTTCATATGTGACAAAAATCATCAAAAGATGTCCAAAATGTTGATGTTTTTCATAACTTTAATATTCTGACCTTTACAAAAACTGAGTTCATACACTATTGCAGTAAACAACAACCTGTCTTTGACAAATGTTTATAACAACAATTAGATTCACAGCATTACACATTTATCCCTTTCATCCCCATGCTTTTGTACATAGGTCCATACACACCATTGAAGACAATGGGTTTGGGATAAACCATTGTGGTGAATAGGTTATAATGCCATAGTTACCTGCAGGATTTAGCACATTCCAAGTGAAATGCATGACAGTTGGAGCCCAGAAGGCAGATCCAGATCTTATAGAAACCCATCCTTGAGGGAAAGTACAAACAGCAATGGATAAACACTGGACGAGGACTGTCAACCACGGTTGGCGTACATTGAGTCTCCATGACATTACTATCATTACTGGAACATGATACAACCCCCATATCAGACCACTGATATAATCAAAACAGAAAGACGAGAGAACATTTTTGTGAGAAATCAATTTATCGATTAACACCTCCCCACCCCAACCGCCCGTATTGCTTTAATGCTAAAGGATAGTAAATTGACACATACCTATAATTATAACATTAATTATTAAATAAGATTTTATCTTATACATGGTATTCTTCCAAGAGACTGGAATGCCATAGCCACATTTAGAATGTCATTTAGATGAAAGTTGGATGGAGTTCTAGTTTTCTGCCGTTATGACCTGAAATTAATTAAGAAATTAATTGGTTGATAAATTTTTTGATATTATTTTCTGCTGAATTTTCTGAGACACCTATGACCAACACAAACTGTACTATTTGCCCAAAGTTAAATTTTTACTTGTATTTCTGTTAAGCCTGGCCAAATTTCTCCACTTAGATGAATCAGTAATATTAAACTGAGAGACACCTACCTCACTGCAAGTGCAATAGGTGTGGTATAGGAAGACATTAGACATGGCAGAAGATAACATCTCCAGCCTATTTCTTCTCCAGCTGCTCTTAAGAATCCCATGATGGGAAATTTGTTGTGTTCATGAACAGATGAGAAACATGTAATGAATCGCCGAGCCTTGCTAACAGTTCCCCATCCAATCATGATGTTCCATACAGCACATAGACAGAGTGTAACCATGACGATGCCAATTGATGCAAGACACATTGTCATGATTGAAAACACCTAGAAGTGACAAAATAAAAGATTAATTTATACAATAATAAAAAATATTACTAGTTTGTCTACAACCTCAGATCAATTAATCAGAATTGACATTCTGCAAAGAGCTCTCAAAAAGTCAGTTACATAGCCCAATGGAAAACTTACAAATTAATACATCCCCTAACATCACTTACAAGGCAACTCAAGACCCGATTGCTTTCAATTTAAAATTAAAATTATTCACAATACTGAAGTTTTAGGGATATTGTATATATAAGTCCATTCAAAATGGCAGAATTAGGGTTTGGCACTTCTGTAATCTTTCATCTTTGAGCTATCTTCCTTAACCTTCACACTCTATTTTTACTTTGACCAATAGAATTGGATCAAACTACAGTATAGTTGTTGGACTTATAAAGTCTGATTTAACTTTAAGGGGCAGTTCTCAATCCCTGGTTCTCGCATTAGTTCTTGTTGACATTGAGTATTAACATTGATGGTTTTTAGGTGGATTCTCATTGAAATGCTAACAAGTTTATATAGTCAATTTCAGCTTTCAGATAACGCTGATAACAAACCTGTCCCTTTTTTGTTTCGTACAACTTAAATTGTAGTAGGGGATATCAAATCCTATTCATCAATAAATACAAATAATTCATTAATGAATGCAAGTTTCTGTAGATGAGAATACCCCACCTAAAAACCATCAATTTTACAACTCATGGCCTTACAATGTTGAAGGTTAAATGAATGTGAATAATTTATAAAATAGGAAAAGAAAATTAGTAGCAACACTGACTTGTGTGACAAAAACACCAATTGCTATGGTTGCATTCAAAAACGAGGATTATTGTAAGCAGTGAAAATAACAAACAAATTAATATCCATTTGATGGTGTTCAGTGAGTTTTGAACATGTTCTTTTATCTGAAATGTACCATACCACACTCTCTGTTAGTATGTGTTGAGTAATAAAAGATTGATTGATTGATTGATTGATTGATTGATTGATTGATTGAAATAAGTGGATCATTAATAGGAAGCATCCTAAATTTCTCCAGCACCACTAAAATTAACCAATAACACTCGTAACAATGATGGGTAATTGATAATTGAGATGTGGATTTGCCAGAATCAAGCCTTCCCATTTGTAAAGGAGGTTTTTGCTATTGCCTGACATCAAGGTGTGTATTATCACTATTCTTTACAGTGTGAGCATATGAAAAGCAGATTTTCTTTTTTAAGGGAGTGTTGTTGAATGGAAATATGGGGTACAGGATGAAGGGTAGTTAGCAAGGAGGATACAATATTGCACAATGTACTTGCCTTGACAGTGAAAGCGAACAGATGGCAAAAAGTAATTACCCTTTGATGGCAATTGATCAGCACATAGAACACTTTCTATAGTGTTAAAATCACAGCTTCAAAAAGTTTGCTCTGTTTTATTTATGATCTCTATTTTCTTCTATTTAATTTGTTCTAAGCATGAATTTTCTCTGTTATTGTTGCAATAAAAACAAGAACAATATTATTAAATATACATAGATAAACAATAATAAAGTGACAGAAATGATGCAACTTTTGATTCCAGACAACAGCAAACTGTAAGCTTGTGTAATGATGGATCAACTTCAGTTCAATTACTTTACAGTTTACTGCTGTTTGACATTTTTTCTTTCCTTCCCCCTAAGTCCATAACTTTTGACAATTGGATATTAACATTTAATAGTTTGATATGCCTTTGATTGAAAAGCTTACACATACACCTGGCAATCCCAGGTATACACGGCAGCAGGTGAGTGAGTCGAAAATCACAACAGCGACCCCACAGGCCGAATAGTGATAATCTACAAGTCTTGTACAAAAACATATTTCATGGAATTTGTAAAAGTACCTGTTTAATATCATGCGTGTAGACCTTTCCATGGTGACTGCCAAGGCCAAGAACGTGCCTGATGAAGTCGTGGATATTGCCTATTTCAAATGCAATGGCAGTGAGCCCGGGAAAAAACATAGCCAATGCCAATGTGCTAAACTCCCATCTTCGGCCAATGAAAATCCAGAGAACAGTGACCGCGAGAACAATAAGACAGAACGTTGAGCAAACGTCGAAGTCAGCCATGCTTTTTGATGAAATCCCACCTCTTCGAGATATGGACAACTTGAGCTCTGGCGTTTTCAGCTGAAATAACGACGCGTCTGAGGTGTAGGAGTTTCAAATACTTTCTGTGAAAAGGGGCGGTAACTAAATGGCCAACTGATGACCAGTGACATATTCAACGAGCAGTCGACGTACTCTGACGTTACTGACCGGAAGTGCATCACGCAATCCGGAAGTTGAAATGTGCAGCATGGTTTCCAGCTGTTCTGTGTACAACGTGAGGTTGTTCGCTTCATGCTTTGAGCTAAAACTGTGAGAAACATCGCGAAGGAAACGTAAATTCTACCGAGTGTAGGTGTGATGTCTTTGTTTCACTTGCACTCTTATGCGCCATCATGGGTAAAAGTAAAAACAAAATGTATACGGTGAAAAAGCCACAGCCAACAGGTTTGTGCAGTGTGAAAGACGCTGAGACAGCTAAGAATGAACTTGAAGTTGCCCCAAACGCAACGCAAACGCAAACAGCGGCAATTTTGGAAAAGGTGAGTGTGGAAGTTTTCAGAATTATGATTTTGAAAGACTTTTTAGAAGGTGTGCCATGTACAATGAGCAGGCGGTATTGAGCATCAGTATGTTTTTACATGTACTGATGTAGACATTGCTGTTTGAACTGCACTGCAGGGCAGATCGTCCATGTAGCCGACACGAACACGAAGTGTCTGTTACCGGCTACCAAAAACTATGAAAAATAGTAAAGAATGAGCTACAAAATCACTATCAGTTTTAAGTTGCAGGTAGAATAAGTCTGTGCCTTTGTAAAAAATACTATAAAAATAGTAGAAAGTGAAGAACCAAGCACTGCGGGGCTTGACTTCAGTAGTGCCCACGGCCACAGGTGACACTGATAGAATAGATAATATGATTTGTATATCATCACCGTTGTGTGTTTCAACAAAAGAAAAAAGTAAAAGCTGCTTTGTCCGTCCCAACACCGTCACAGGTGGAGGATACTTTTCAATATTTAGTTCACACATAGAGCCCAGCACAACACAACACATCACATTGACAGTGACAGTAATATGCAAATGAAGGATTGAACTTGAAGAATGGAAGTTGTTTGCCAGATCATGGTCCCTCTATGACCGTGGCCAGGTTTATAAATTCTGCCTGTTAAATTTTGTCTTGTCCCCACTTCTCATGATGACTTTTTTAAAACTCAATTCTTTAAAAATTCCTTAATGTCACACCTGTACTATCATTGCCTTTCATTGAAATTTACATAATTAATCAAGGATTCTGGTGGCCATCTTTGGTCATAGGGGCAGTAGCCCTTAGATGCACCCTATTGATATCATTGAGTTTAAATTCACATCTATGATTTCTCATTCAGAAGTTTTGATCAGTCCTCTTGTAAAATTCAATAAATCAGTATTTAGTTTTTCTCCAATTGTTTACAGTTCTATGGAACTCCATGCCACTAGTGAAATTGAAAGATGGATTTTGCAGAGAGAGTCAACTATTCTACCGTAGTGATCCATCTGAGAAAAATAGTCAGCATATTTGGCCCAAACATGGAACACGTAGTTTAGACAATGTCAGTTCAGTGATATCAACATTGAAGGCTTGTTACAAGGAGTTGTTTTGGATTATTGTTTACACCCACTGTGGTGCAAAATTACAATAAATAAGACTATAAAATATCACATTTTCTTTATTTGTAACTTTAGTATCAAGGAAATATTAAGATGTTATGAGTGGCAAGCAGGAATTGATATTGGATATAACACCTCACTGGGTAAAATAAGCGTATTTGTTTGAAACTTAAG
Source organism: Ptychodera flava (assembly GCA_001465055.1). NCBI lineage: Eukaryota > Metazoa > Hemichordata > Enteropneusta > Ptychoderidae > Ptychodera > Ptychodera flava. The sequence continues at coordinate 83,866 of LD354667.1, forward strand.
GTGATTATTTGAGCTAATTTTCTGACATGTTTAGGTCCTACATCTTTTAATATATATGTTGGTAGAACTCATTTAATGACCAATGTGATATAAGCCGATGTAAGTGTGGTGTCAAAGGTATTGTTCCGGAATGGGATACATCAGGGCCTCATGTTCTGTAGCTAAGCCAATCAGATTGCTGGATTCAGACATAGTCCCTTGAGAAATATTATTCAGACAAGTTATATCATTATGTAAGATGGATCAGTTTTATCCATTGACAGTACCATTTGTATTTTCAGTCATGTAGAAAAAGACATGCAAATAATGATGTGACTTAAAAATAATATTGTCATCAGAAGAATCTTGATGATAGCTCAAAGGTTTTTTTGTTATCTAATTTTGGTCATATCGTCCATGTAATCATTACAGCTCCAAAGCCCAGAAGAAGAAGATCGTCAGTGTGGCTGTTCATCCTTGGCAATGACAGTGTTTGATGAGAAAATGGTACAGCCTTTGTTAGAAAATGGTATTGTGAAATGTGCTGGGCCATTACTCATTGACAAATGTATGGCAGTGAGAGAAGCTGCTGCTGGAGCTCTGAGGTGAGTCAGTCGTTCTTATCAATGGAGGAAAGCGATCACCGTATTTCTTCATTACCTATTTCCAGATTATCTCGTCAGTGTTTTACCCATTCCCCACCATGGTTTGGCCCAATCCCATTGTTATCAGTGGTGAGTGTGGACCAGTTTACAGGGAATCCGGGTGATCTCGTTAATGAAGGCTTGTGTGAGTATGCCTAGCAGCACATCTACCAGGTTTAGGTCTATTTAATCCAGTACCCTGTGTCAGGTGTACTCGCCTTGAACATAGGAAATGCCATAAATAGATCAAAAAGTACTTTTATTGAAGCATTTAACTCTTTCAGGCTGGACTTTTTTTGTGATTTACCCTGAGAAGATCAATATTTTATTAAGAAAAAGAAAAGCAGTAATGTAGAACACTTAAAGCCCCACTAGCTGTAACTCCTGAAATTTGTTGACCTCAAAATATCTTCCTATTCCCTCCCAGGTTTCTCTGAATTCAACCCTCTGAAGGGATATTGGCTTTTACTGCATTAGAAAACCATTCCTTTGTGAGACATTTGACACGTAAATTCAAATTTTAACAATCATTTTGATTTCCCACCATTTTCAAAAATTTGTAATATTACAAAGGAAACAGAGCATACAATGTCACAGTTGAAAACATTCACCCCTATGCATTACATTGGACTACTCTGTGCAGTTTATGTGAAAATTTCAGAGCAGATATGCAAAGTATCCATGGTTTTTGCTTTTCTGCATGGGGCTGTGATTTAAAGTTTGGACAAACATTTAATTGCAGTGAAATCTTTATCTTGTTCAAAATTGCATTTACAGTCCCAGCGGGTAGTTAATAACAAGTGTGTACACACACCTAAATTAGTACATTCTAACAAACCTATTTTAGCTTGAAAGTTAAAATCATAAAAATAATACTAAAAGATACAGCTGGTGGGGCTTTCTAATGCATGGACAAAAAGAGAGAGATAGGAATAACATGAAGGAGGAAGTAAATGAGCAAACTGTCTGCTACTTACTGTTTTACAAAATTAGTAATTGAAAACCACTTTGTATGGTTAAGTTCAATGTTAAACTATCATCTTTACAATATGCAGCTCTGTTTCATGAATTTTCTTGATCACTGGGATGAAAGCCTGTACATTGGAGTCTGATTGGTGAATTTCACAAGTTGAATATATTTGAAAATAACTAAAGAAAGGAAAAATATTAGTTTGCTTATTGGATTGCCAAAAGTCTTGCCAAGTCGGCCAAAATCAAGGAACTTTCTCAGTATTTGAATTAAAAATATGTTTGACACAGACTTTTTAAAACAAAATTCTGGTGCGCATGTGAAATATCTAAGAAGGTTAGTGTATCTGGCATTGCATTCACTTTGCACAATATCAAACGTTGTAATAATACATGTCTGTACTTCTTTTTCTCAGGAATTTGAGCATAAGTGGAGGACACAAAGTCTGCATCAAGATGGTGGAAGATGATGTTATGACTCCATTGGTGCACCTATTGAATCAGGTATTGAACTTTGTGTTTGTAATGCAAAAATGATTGCAGACCTTATGTAATTATACAACAAGTGATCTGTTTGTAAAACTTTGTCACCAATGCTTCTTGTGTACATGTACATATGCATATTTGATACAAAATGAAGCACAATACGTACAGTCTGCAAGAGTTCTTTATCATAATGTATCCCACAGTGTCATTATAACAACTTTCTCCTCGTATATTCAGAGCAGACAGAAGAGTATTTGTACAGTCCAGTTCCCTCTTCTGAAGCAAATTTCTGCATTTTCCACTAACAACAATGTCATTAGAATAAATAAAACTTGTTTGGCTATACAGTACTTCTCCTACATGACTTAGCAATGCTCTTTTATGTGCCAGCTTGCCAACAACACAAAATGATTGTTACAATAATAATAGATATGATTATTGTCATTTGTTGTAATTATTTTATTTTTTCTTCAGTGTTCTGAAAACCTAAAACTAGTGTCTGAAAATAAAACAAACAAGGACCCCACCAAGGACATTATGGTTCAAAGTCTTCATCTGCTGTGGAATTTATGGTAAGATAAAAGTCATACATTTTGATGTTTGTATAGTATTCGGAATTCAAATGAAGATGAAGGTCCTAGGGTAAGATGTTGATGATAGATTGTCTTTGTATGTTACGTTCTCATATTTTTGTTCTGATATTTCAGTGAAAGTAGTCCGGTAGCAGTAAACACAGTGAGCAGTGAAAGTATGATCTGTACCATAGTGGAGTGTCTGAAAGTTGATAAATATGGTATAGAGCTAGCCATTCCATCAGGTAAGTTAGTTTTGTTGTTGGAATCTTTGTTAGCGCTGGGTTTGGAAAGCTGTTAGCCACTGTGGCGAATAGTTTCAAATTTTTATTAGCCACAGACAAATTTTATTAGCCACACATTTTTACGAAAACAAAGCTTTCTATAATGCTATAATCTCCAATGTCGGTTGCATGCACAAGAATAACCTATCAACACATCAACCTTGTATCCAATTGTCTTCATTTTAACACTGGAAATTGCTTGATTCTGGACCGTGATGCAAATCGACAGCAACACGCAACGTTGAGACCACGATTAAAATGAACTGCAACGCGGAAGGTTGGGACCGCGATGCAAATCAACAGCATGACAGCAACACTGAACGTTCGTACTGCGATTAAAATAGAAGTTTGGTTACACGTAATTACGTTCCATCAGTACACGTAGCGTCTTTGTCACGTCATACAAGACATCGCGTACATGTGGCACAGACGTTCGAAACGTCATCAAACAACACTTCTACACGTAGTCTTAATTACGTGTAGTAATTTTTAGATTTCTTGGTGATTTGTGGGAATATAGACAGGAAATCTCGTTAAGTATGAGTATCATTGTAAATTAGCAAACATCTTTGATATCAGAAAATTCCGTAGAGTTCACCTGTACAAGACGTACGTGCTATGATTTCCTGACATAAATGAAATGTTGTCGTCTAATTCAACTTTTTACCCGAAGCTGTCACAAAGATTTCCCTAAACCACATAAATAACTGTATTACAGAAAATCGGTAAATTTAATGCGAGGATACAACGAGCTTGAATAGTCCTCGCGTGGAGAAATTAATTGTTTCTTAAAACTTAGACGAATTTCGTAAGTTTCTGAAAAAACAATACTGCAAAATCAACCAAAAAAATCACAACTGAGCATGGATACGCGTACGCCACTGTGTGCCTTCAGAAGTACACATAATTAGATTATAACCTCTCTAATGAACAACAACACGGAACGTCGAGACTGCGATGCAAATCGACAACAACACGGAATGAGTCGTTGGGATGGCGATTTTAATGAACGTCAATACGGGACCATGAGGACCGCGATGCAAATCGACCACCATTAAAATAAGACCTCGATTAAAATGCGCGACACGGAACGTCTAGACCACGATGCAAATAAATTTCAACACCGAACGTTGTGACCACGATTAAAATGCTTATGTCTGCTCTAGCAAAAGTTTCAATTCTTGCGAGTGTTCGCTTTGCTTGCTGTACACTAGACAAAATGACGTCAAATTATCGCGAGACTAGGGCTCGATTGCGTCTGCCTGCATTTTCAATTCTCGCGATAGTCATTTATGTGCATGCTGTACACTGTACAAATTGACGTCAAATCTTTCGCGAGACTTGGCTCGATTGCAATTACGTACATCGGAGAGAACAATACGGAAGTAGATATAGTTTTTTCGCGAATCGCCGAAAGAGAAGGGCAGATCAACAAAAGACTAAAAAACCCCACGTTTTTGCTTATTTTGCGGAATTTTTTCAACAAAAATCACTTTCGCCACTGTGGCGAATTAGGATCAATTTTTCTTCGCCACTGCTGATTTCAATTCGCATTTCCGAATGTGGCGAATGGGCAGCGCGAACACAGGGAATACAAGTTCCTATATGCTTTTGAATCTTGAACTTCAAACAGGGTTGTTTGCGGTTGCAGTTGCAGATTTGTTACTAAATATAGCTGCATGTGTGTGATATTTGACAATGCAGTTAGAAATTGTCAGTGTCGCATGGGTTTCTACTGTTGGAGCTTGTGTGGTATGGTTGATATGTCTTTCTGGTGTTCATCTTAGCATTGGTAATCATCTTTAAGATAATTAGTTCCAGAGACCAGCTCTGGAACTGTTAGTTTTTGCTCACTTTCCTTCTTTCTTTCTTTCTTTCTTTCTTTCTTTCTTTCTTTCTTTCTTTCTCTATTTCCGGTATTACTATCATAGAACATGCTATACACAAATTTTACCTTAATTACCCAGAATGCATTGCGACACGCTTATGACGTCATCGCTCAGCTCGGACGGGTTTTACGGGCATTTCTTGCGTGTTTATTTATTTATTTGTTATTCTCCATTGCTCGACTATCATATTGCGTTCAGCTATTAATAATTCTAGCTTTCTTTCGCTTTGTTTTTTGTTGCTTTTGATTTTATTTTTCTCTAAATACTCGCCGTACGTGGCTATACTGTTTCGCCCGAATGCTCATGAGATAACAATGGCGGCGGATTTCGCTCGCATAGAGCGAAAAATATGCTTTCCATAAGTTTACAAGCGCGGCTGGGCACATCGTGTACCTAGGCGAGGTGGGTGTGCTCGAAAACGAAGATCAATGCAAAATTTGGATTCAAAATCGGCTGTTTTGGTGGAGAAACTGCCCGCCGTATTTCTGAGGAGCCACCAGTGGTTTTTCCTATATCAGTCTGCGAGGCCCTGTCACCGCATCGCAAGGGCATGCGTTGCATGTTAAAGCAGCTCAACTTTCCAAGATCAAACGGTCAGTATCTTGTGAAAACAGCGACATTGCAATGAAAATCGTTTTAGTCTGTGCTTTTAATCAAATGACAATGCAATTGTGGCCTCGGTTTTCAATTTCAACGGCCTAGGTCCGATCATGGATGTAAAAAATAGATCCCATGGTCCGATGTTTCCTCTCGTCTGATCATCGTCGTAAACCACGCACCTCTTTACGGCAACAACTCAGCGCTACCCGTCAAGCGATTGACTTTTGCGTAGGTCAGCGGAGCGAAAATTATTGCTCTGGCTCGCGAGAATGTCGTCTGATATACATTTCTGTGCGTTGTCGCCCCCGTATGTATCTGTTGCGTTTGTAATCTGTGGACTGCCTCGCTTTTAGTTGTATTATGGTGTTTACTGCTAGCAGCCCTAACTATAGGTACGTGCTTGAATATTAAAATCCAAA
>LD354667.1:95055-109704 GCA_001465055.1 Ptychodera flava
CATCAGCAACTGCTCGTTTGCAACACTATTGGTGAAAAAAGGTTCAAAAGATAGCGATAATGTCCCTTGAATAGGAACCATCGTCACTTTCTCCAGCACCACTAAAATTAACCAATAACACCTTTAACAATGATGGGTAACTGATAATTGAGATATTGATTTACCAAAATCACACCTTCCCATTTGCAGAGGAGGTTTTTGCTATTACTGACATCAAGATGTGTATATCACCAGTTTATCTCTACAGTGTGAGCATATGAAGAAAGCAGATTTTGTTTTTTAAGGGAGTGTTGTTGAATGGAAATAATACGGAGCAAAGGATGAAGGGTAGTTAGCACTGATGATACAAAATCGCACTATGTACTGGCCTTGACAGTGGAAGGGAATAGAAGGCAAAAAGTAATGACCCTTTGATGGTCATTGATTAACACATACAACACTTTCTATAGTGTTAAAATCACAGCTTCAAAAAGTTTGCTCTGCTTTATTTATGATCTCTGTGTACTTCCATTTAATTTGTTCTCAGCATGAATTTTCTCTGTTATTGTTGCAATAAAAACAAGAACAATATTATTAAATATACATAGATAAACAATAATAAAGTGACTGAAATGATGCAACTTTTGATTCCAGACAACAGCAAACTAATGATGGATCAAGTTCAATTACTTTACAGTTTACTGCTGTTCGACATTTTTTCTTTCCTTCCCCCTAAGTCCATGACTTTTGACAGTTGGATATTAACATTTAATAGTTTGATATGCCTTTGATTGAAAAGCTTACACATACACCTGGCAATCCCAGGTATACACGGCAGCAGGTGAGTGAGTGAGTGAGTGAGTGAGTGAGTCGAAAATCACAACAGCGACCCCACAGGCGGAATAGTGATAATCTACAAGTCTTGTACAAGATTCATATTTCATTGTAAAAGTACCTGTTTAGTATCATGCGTGTAGACCTTTCCATGGTGACTGACAAGGCCAAGAACGTGCCTGATGAAGTCGTGGATATTGCCTATTTCAAAAGTAATAGCAGTGAGCCCGGGAAAAAACATAGCCAATGCCAACGTTTTTAACTCCCATCTTCGGCCAATGAACGTCCAGAGAAAAGTGACCGCGAGAACAATAAGACAGAACGTTGAGCAAACGTCGAAGTCAGCCATGCTTTTTGATGAAATGTCTCTCTTCGAGATATGGACAATTTGAACTCTGGCGTTTTCAGCTGAAATAACGACGCATCTGAGGTCTAGGAGTTTCAAATACTTTCTGTGAAAAGGGGCGGTATCTAACTGGTCAACTGATGACCGGTGACATGTTCAACGAGCAGTCGACGTACACTGACGTTCTGACCGGAAGTGCATCACGCAACCCGGAAGTTGAAATGTGCAGCATGGTTTCCAGCTGTTCTGTGTACGTGAGGTTGTTCGCTTCATGCTTTGAGCTAAAACTGTGAGAAACATCGCGAAGGAAACGTAAATTTTACCGAGTGTAAGTGTGATGTCTTTGTTTCACTTGCACTCTTATGTGCCATCATGGGTAAAAGTAAAAACAAGATGTATACGGTGAAAAAGCCACAGCCAACAGGTTTGTGCAGTGTGAAAGACGCTGAGACAGCTAAGAATGAACTTGAAGTTCCCCCAAACGCAACGCAAACGCAAACAGCGGCAATTTTGGAAAAGGTGAGTTTGGCAGTTTTCAGAATTATGATTGTAAAAGACTTTTTAGAAGGTGTGCCATGTACAATGAGCAGGCAGTATTGGGCACCGGTATGTTTTTCAGACATTGCCGTCTAACCTGCATGGCTTGAACATCAGTAGTGCCCACAGGTGACACTGATAGAATAGATAATATGATTTGTATATCATCACCGTTGTGCGTTTCAACAAAAGGAAAAAGGAAAAGCTGCTTTGTCCGTCCCAACACCGTCACAGGTGGAGATACACTATTCAATTTTAGTTCATACATAGAGCCCAACACGACACGTCATTGACAGTGACACTGACAGTAATATGCAAATGAAGGATTGAACTTGAAGAATGGAAGTAGTTTGCCAGATCATATTCCCTCTATAACCATGGCCAGGTTTATAAATTCTGCCTGTTAAATTTAGTATTGTCTCCACTTCTCATGATGTCTCTTTTTTAAAACTCAATTCTTTAAAATTCCTGTGGCACATCCATCCATCATAGTAACCTCAGTTATCCAAATTTGCTCACCCTTACACCTATAGTGATTACCTTCCATTGAAATTTACATAATTAAATCAAGGATTCTGGTGGCCATCTTTGGTCAAAGTGCAGTAGCCCCTCTGCACCCTATTGATATCATTGAGTTTTAATTCACAGCTATGATTTCTCATTCAGAAGTTTTGATCCGTCCTCTTGTAAAATTCAACAGATCTTTAGTCAGTATTTAGCCTTGCTCCAATTGTTTACAGTTCTATGGAACTCCATGCCACTAGAGATAGATGGATTTTGCCAAGAGAGTCAACTTTTCTACCATAGTGGTCCATCTGAGAAAAATAGTTGGCATATTTGGCGCAAACATGGAACATGTAATTTAGAAAATGTCAGTTCAGTGATATCATCATTGAAGGCTTGTTACAAGGAGTTGTTTTGGATCATTGTTTAGACCCACTATAGTGCAAAATTACAATAAATAAGACTATAAAATTTCACATTGTCTTTATCCATAATTTTAATATCAATGAAATATTAAGATGTTATAAATGGTTAGCAGGATATTTGATATTGGATATAACGCCTCACTGGGTAAAATAAGCATATTTGTTTGAAACGTAAGGCAATTATTTGAGCTAATTTGCTGACATATTTGAGTCCTACATCTTTTAACAATATATGTTGGCACACAATCTATAACCTCATTTAATGACCAATATGATATAAGCCGATGAACTGTCACATCCTGTAAACTTGTTACAGCTTCAAAGTCCAGAAGAAGAAGATCGCCAGTGTGGCTGTTCATCCTTGGCAATGACAGTGTTTGATGAGAAAATGGTACAGCCTTTGTTAGAAAATGGTATTGTGAAATGTGCTGGGCCGTTACTCATTGACAAATGTATGGCAGTGAGAGAAGCTGCTGCTGGAGCTCTGAGGTGAGTCACTTTTATCAATGGAGTATGCCAGTGCACTATTCCCTCATCACTTGGCAGAATATCTTGTCAATGTTTTACCCATTCCCCACCATGGTTTAGCCCAATCACATTATTATCAATTGTGAGTATGGACCAGTTTACAGGGAATTGGGGTGATCAGGTTGGTGTGAGTACGTCTAACAGCACATCTACCAGGTTTAATTCAGTACCCTGTATCAGATGCACTTGGCTTTAACATAGGAAATGCCTTAAGTAGATCAAAAAGTACTTTTATTGAAGCATTTAACTCTTTCAGGCTTGACGTTTTGATGATTTACCCTGAAAAGATCAATATTTTATTAAGAAAAAGAAAAACAACAGTACTGTAGAACACTATATAAGCTTAAAGTGAGGCAGTTGTCAGAACTGCGCTCAAAGGTCACTAGGAACTCCTATGACCGATGTAAATACTGTATCCAAGGTACGTTGGCGATTGATGAAAGTTAAAACATGTTTGTTATAATCTAAATCATAAAATTTAAATGTTGCAGCCTGTGTTGATATCATGTATCTATATACAGTGCATGAAATAAATTTATTTGTGAACAAGAAAGTCGCACATGGGCAGTTCTGACAACCGCCTCCCTTTAATGCATGGACAAAAAGAGATGGATAGGAAAGACATGGAGGAGGAAGTATGTGAGCAAACTGTCTGCTACTTACCGTTTTACAAAATTGGTAATTGAAAGCCACTTTGTATGGTCAAGTTTACTTTCATCTTTACAATATGCAGCTGTATTTCATGAATTTCCTTGATCAATGAGATGAAACCTGTACGTTGGGATCTGATAAATAATTTCACAAATGGAGTATATTTAAAAATAATTAAAGAAAGGAAAAATATTAGTTTGTGTATTGGGTTGCAAAAAATCTTACTAAATCAGACAATAAACCAAAGTACTTTCTTGGTATTTCTATTAAAAAATATATTTTATACAGAATTTTCGAAAGCTAAATCAAGTGCACATGTGAAATATCTAAGAAGGTTAGCACATCTGGCATTATATTCAATTTGCACAATATCAAACATTTTAATAACACATGTTTGTACTTCTTTTTCACAGGAATTTGAGCATAAGTGGAGGACACAAAGTCTGCATCACAATGGTGGAAGATGATGTTATGACTCCATTGGTCCACCTATTGAATCAGGTATTGAACTTTGTAATGGAAAAATGATTGCAGACTATATGTAATTATATAACAAGCGATCTGTTTGTAAAACTCTGTCACCAATACTTCTTGTGTACATGTACATGTACATATGCATATTTGATACAAAATGAAGCACAATACGTACAGTCTGCAAGAGTTCTTTATCATAATGCATCCCACAGTGTCATTATAACAACTTTCTCCTCGTATATTCAGAGCAGACAGAAGAGTATTTGTACAGTCCAGTCCCCTCTTCTGAAGCAAATTTCTGCATTTTCCACTAACAACAATGTTATTAGAATAAATAAAACTTGTTTGGCTGTACAGTACTTCTCCTACATGACTTAGCAATGCTCTTTTACGTGCCAGCTTGCCAACAACACAAAATGATTGTTACAATAATAATAGATATGATTATCGTCATTTGTTGTAATTATTTTATTTTTTCCTCAGTGTTCTGAAAACCTAAAACTAGTGTCTGAAAATAAAACAAACAAGGACCCCACCAAGGACATTATGGTTCAAAGTCTTCATCTGCTGTGGAATTTATGGTAAGATGAAAGTCATACATTTTGATGTTTGTATAGTATTCGGAATTGAAATGGTGATGAAGTTCCTAGGGTAAGATGTTGATGATAGATTGTCTTTGTATGTTACGTTCTCATATTTTTGTTCTGATATTTCAGTGAAAGTAGTCCGGTAGCCGTGAACACAGTGAGCAGTGAAAGTATGATCTGTACCATAGTGGAATGTCTGAAAGTTGATAAATATGGTATAGAGCTAGCCATTCCATCAGGTAAGTTAGTTTTGTTGTGGGAATACAAGTTCCTATATGCTTTTGAATCTTGAACTTCAAACAGGGTTGTTTGCGGTTGCAGTTGCAGATTTGTTACTAAATATAGCTGCATGTGTGTGACATTTGACAATGCAGTTAGAAATTGTCAGTGTTGCATGGGTTGCTACTGTTGGAGCTTGTGTGGTATGGTTGATATGTCTTTCTGGTGTTCATCTTAGCATTGGTAATCATCTTTAAGATAATTTTTGTTGTTCTTGCACACGTAATTTGCAAAAATGTCATTTAATATACTAATAGACATCTATTTTTTGCATGTAAATGAGAGAAAGATGTTATTTACGAACAGCCCTATTCAGGATTGTGTATGTAGATTGAAGCCTTGCAGGCTGTGTAGAGTGTTTACTATAATTTTATCTAGTTGCAACCATTCTTTAACATAGTCATTTGAGTGTCAGTGTGCTCTCACAACGTCAATAGTACACTGCAGACAAACTTCCATAATAGTCAGCGAGTAGGACTACTTTATACACATAACATGAACATGACATACTCTGTAATTTGGTTACTGACACAAAGACTATAGAAAAGCTGTCGCAGTAGTCAGGGTGAGACAAACCAATGTACAATAGTAAAAGTGTTTGTAGACATCCTTGCATTAGTACGGATGCTGACAAATCCTGTCACATTAGCAAGGCGGAGACAGACTCCTTCACAATAAGCGCTGTGAAGACACTCTATGATTGTATTCACTTGCGGTATTGACAGATGGTTTCACGATTGTCAGCATGCAGAGGAAACACCTCACTATAAAGAGATAGGGGTTAACTTTCCCACAGAATGAAAGAAACAGATGCTCAACAACATTGTTAAATCGTCACGCAACCGTACACCACATGTTCTCAATATGTGGATAAAATTTTGGGTCTCTGTCTAAAATTCCCTAGTAGTCATTGCTGATTATTCATCAATCATACACACCCCGTTATTTTACTTAACCGTCCTCTGTTTATTTTTATCCCAAGCACAATGCCTCCATGTTGTTTCTGAAGAGAACAGAACAGGTGCTCAAGTACTGTGCGTGCCTGAGATGTTGAGTGTCTTGGAATCACATATGATGTCAAGTGGATCCAGCTATCGGCACTGTTTGCTGAAAACTTTAATACAGGTGCTCAAGTACTGTGCGTGCCTGAGATGTTGAGTGTCTTGGAATCACATATGATGTCAAGTGGATCCAGCTATCGGCACTGTTTGCTGAAAACTTTAATTGCAGGTAAGTACAATTCAATTTTACTTCCACATTCCCGGGATGCAATTTTATATGAATATCAAATAAAGATTTTTTTCAGTTCTGATTTAACTATATGCCATTTTTATGACCCCAAAGTGACTCCACATCTGGGTATCTTGATTTTGTAATGTATCAAAAATGCAAGTTTTTTTGCAAGAAAAGAAGTGAAATTGGCAGTTCAGAATAGAATATTTGGTAAAGAAGGTTGACTGTTACTGAGATTCTAGTTCATATAATGAATTTATACCTGTAAAAGTACCAAGATACATGGTAAGGTCATGCAATGGTAGTTAATGGCCACTTCAGTTCCTCCCCAGATTGGCTTTGATATTCTAGAAGCATTCAAGTATCACCTTAGATATCACAGTGCCAGTTATTCTGTAAGGGCATCAGTCACCCGTTTTTTAATGTACCACATTATGATCAATGACTCTGTGTGTCGGGTTTTTTTTAATTCTTTTTCTCCATTCCAGGAACTTTACTCAACATTAAAGCTTGTCTCCCATCTGGCATGCAGAGTGAAACTGTACAGGCCATTGTCAAAGTTCTCTCACAAACATTGGAGATTGATATTTTAGAAGCTCTACAAAGATTCCTAACACAATTTGCAGCTGCCAATGTAAGTCTGATAATTTTGTAATTGTACCTTCTAAATAATTAGTGATCACCATACAGAAATGGTTATTTTCATAGTTTGACATCAAACAAACAATACCGTATTTATGTCAGCAAAATAAACCACAAGATGAAATTTTATGGAAAACGCAACGCCCCCTTTCTACAGGATCAGGAAAGCAAATGTTTTGAAGAAGTACTTCATACTCGCTGACATTTGATGATCTTGTTGAATACAATAAATTGAGAAAACAAAAGTCTGTGTTTCCAGATTCAGAAAAATAAGTGCTATTGTTGCAGTCATCGGGACTTTGATAGCAACATAGTAGAATTTAAGATCTCTAATGTAATCTCTAAAGTAATGCTTTAAATACAGAGCCCTAGTGTCTGGCAATATTGCCAATGATTACTTAAAATGAAAATAAATATTTGTTCCTCAAAGGCTGATGATACACCACAGTATTTTGATAATTTTGGGAGTTACTTTTACCGTTTTGTTTTCAAATCAGGGTATCAGCCATACAGACTTAGATGGAGGAGAAAATTCCCAAATTCCTGTCAAAGATGTCAGAGAAGAGGACAAGGTGATATGGCTTTATGTTTTAATGTCTGTTTGTGTTTTAATTCTGTCTCTATTTCAACTATAAGCAGCTTGTCATAAAATGATAGTAACATATTAATTTAAATGACACAAAAAACCATCTACATGCTTAGTGTCTCATTGCAATTCACCGTATTCCCTCCATTCCTTTACCCTACATGGTACTGGCATCATATCTATCTTGTTTGCTTTACAATTGACTGACAGCATGTGATAACAGGATTTCCTTTCTATCAAATGTAATTGTCACCAATGGCATCAATGTAGATTTGGTAAAAATTTCAACCTGAATACGCTGTACAACAAAATATTCAATCATATTACTGCAAGTCTTGTTAGCAGACTTGATTTTGACAGTTTTATTTTGATATTTTCAGGATTTCAAAGACAAGGAAGAACGGATGGAAGAAATCAAATGTTTGCTAACTTCTCAACAAGTTGCTTTGGAAATCATATCTAATATGTGTGTACCGGATGGTAAGATATCATATTCAGTGAAATCCTACCTGATTTGAAACATTAAGTTGACTTCTTCAATCTGAAAATATATGTGGCCAGCTCTCATGGATAGTAATGAACATCATTTACCACCACAGGAAAAACTTAAGTAACTCTAGTCAGACAAAAACTTTCGAAAATAGAGTGTACCAGTGTACTTGGAATTTCTGGAAATTAATTATGGCTCTTAAATGTACAGGATGTTGTCTCAGCTTACAAAAATTTTACTTCATCTCAGTATTCTTTGTTATCTACAGATGACGATGATGATGAAGAGTGGGAAGATATGGATGCAACAAGTAGCAGTAGTAGTGATGATCAAACTGAAGACATGGACATCACAGACGCAAACTCACCGTTCTTGGTAATTTCTTTTTAAAAATAATTGTATACCATTTCTGACTTAGGAAATTTAGTACAATGCAATCTCAATATAAGGAGTATGATGTCATATCTTACCATATGTCTTTCCTTTGTACATGTAATGAAGCAAGAGGGATAAGTGGGATTGTTTGAGGGAATTTGGAATAGAGATATTTTGATCCCTTTTAGTTCATCAGACAAGGGAATTCAAAATCTGAAAGGAGACTCTTTTCATTCTGTCTGTTCGTCTAGCTTCCTTAAGCCTTTTTATACAGTGCCTTCAGCATTTCCTTCAACTTTGCACCGAGATAATGCTATATTATACAGATGCATGTCATTTTGTTGTGTGATATGACTCAATATGGCCACCAGTCAACTATAGCCATCATTGTTCACATCCAGACAAGCAGGAAATAACTTCCTTTAAACTTGTTGCATGTTGAAGCTATACATTGACTAAAACGTACATGCATATATTCCAATGAAAAAACATGTCCTAACTGCATTGTATGTAGACTTAGCAGAGGGAAAAAGAGAAGTATATTGTATGTGTGGGGAGTATTTTGTAACAGTTTTCTGTCCTTTTTGTTAGTATACCAATCTGGTAAGTAAGTAAGAAACAGTCCCAACAGAAATCAATGAAACTAAGTGGCAAATGTATTCTTCTAAACAGGAATTTTTCTCATCTTCTTTGCAGTCACCTCTGTGCTTGTCTGCAGAGATCCATTCTGCTTTGATAGCACAAAATGTCCCTAAACAGGTTTGTACTTAGATAAGTGGGCACAAGACCGCAAATTAATTTCCCATAGGCCACCACAGTAGCATTGAGCTCAATTTTCCTATTTTAAAACATTCAGCGGAACAAATCCTCTTGATAGGTGCTAGGTTAATATCAGCTTGACTACCATGTCCACGTAAATTTGGAGTTAGTGATGAAAATAGCGCCATCAGTGGTGTTTTTGACAAAATTCAGGCTGATTGTTATGATTTCCATGGGCCCTACAACTCCTAATATTACCACAGAATGCTACAGCCATCATTCACAACACTCTGCATTTTGATTCAAGCAGGCAATTATCTTTACAAAAATTCTTCGAATTAAAGTTCAAACCAAACAAGCATCCATGCAGGTGTCAAAACTCAAAGGTCTGCACTATTTTTCACCCAAACTATCTTTATGGTTGTGGTCTTGTGCCAGTAATGACTTTCAGCAGTGTCTCTTGACATTGTTTCTTTAATAGTGATCCATGATACACAGTCATTATTGGATTGCGTATCTTCAACTTACACAAGTATGCATCGTTTAAAAGTACCTATCTCAAACTTGAAGATTTGTTTGTTTGAATTGAAGAGATGTAAGCATGACTAGTGAGAATATTACAATTTTAGAGCCAGTTCAAAATGAGAGGTAAGCCGAGTAGATGTGGCTCTATACTTTTTTGTTCATCTTTTGCTCATAATTTGACATTGCTGCAAATATTATCCCGTCTGTATTGGTTCTAGGAAAGTCACCCCTGGACATGAACGCCAATGATACCTACCCTAATTGGTGGCTTGGAAATGTCCAGATGGTAAATAACCAGGGGGTGACCATCCTGGTATCTGTCTATTAAATGTTTGAGTTTTGAAAATTTGTATTAAGTATCCATCACTGTATTTTTTTAGATTCTGGACAAGACGTCAATAGCAGATAAAAATACTACGGTTATTACAAGTCATCCAAAAGGCCAAATATTAATGAAAGGGTAAGTGTAATTGTTTAATACATGTTAGTCTTGGTAATTTGATGTGCTATGCAACATTGATGCAACAGTTTGCTGTATATGAAAACTGGCATAGTGGTTAAAAAGTTGTCTCCCTCAATAGCTGTTGTCATGTTTTAATGTATCAGGCAGGGTACATGAGAAAAGGTATAGTAAGTTAGGAGTTCAATTCCAACAGAAAAATTACTGAATTTGACTTTGGTGAAGGGCTGAGATCTGTTCATGGTCTTTGCAACTTGTTGACACTCTATCCAACATTGCCAGCTTTTAAGGAATTCATCATGATTTGACAGACTATTTGCAGTACATTTCAACTTGCTCTTACCATTGTCACTTCATCTCACTTCAAGATTACATTAATTAAGAACTCTGTCGTTTACTTGTGCCATATGCAGCAGTCAGTACCAAATGCAATATCTGTCCACAAAACTTGCAAAGTGTTCATATTTCAACAACATCTTGAGAAAATAGACTGCTTGTTTATGGTTCCAAAGAAAATTTCACTTTTTTCTCTAGTCTTTCTAATTCAATTGTGTACATTTCTGTATTCATAACTCCGTTTCACGAATGTACACAGAGACAAACTTATTTGGTTGTTGTTTGATGCATGAAATTCAAATGTTGCACAATTCAAATAACATCACTGTGTGACATACTGTATTGGATGAACATGATAGTCCCAACAAGCTTCCATGCCATTACATAAATAAGCACAAATTATGTTAATATTTGTTGTTTTTACAGAAATGATCTCATTGATTTTAGTTATTCTTGTCATTTTCAGCTTACAGACAATTCAGAATAGAGCTTTGATATGTCTGCATAACATGGTTTCAGTTGTGGAAACTGAATCGCTTGGTGGAAATGATGCATTGAACAAATTGTGGCAGCTCTTGTTGGCACAAACATTTGAGAAAAAAGGTCAGTAACATAGACACAGTTGTTATTGTACCAGACAGTTCTTGTATTCAATACAGTGGCCCTTCATTGTTGTGTTTCATAGAAATCACAAAACTGTGATGCAACTGTTTGATAAGATACATTTTGATGGCAGTTTTGTGTAAAAGTCAACCAATTGATTTGGCTTCAGTTTCCAACAATTATACGGTGTACCAGTCTTCAAGAGAGTTCGTCTCTCATTTCATGGCAGGGGAAACATTTACGTCAATGACAGTGTTCAACACTTATATAAAGGTTTTACCAGTATCTCAGTGGTTGCATCATTCATGCAACTTGTGTACCTTTTTCAGACTGGTTTAAAAAACCTTTACAGTTCCATGTAACAATAAGAATCAACTTTACAACAAACATTCAACATCTGGTCATACTCATGTGTCTGTATGGTAATTTGGGTTCTGGCATTTATAATTTGAATTTATTCTAAAGTTCATGTTAAGGTCAAAACAAATTTCAGTTTTCTGCTTCAGATGAAAAGCAAGATCAAGTTTATATCAGTTCATTACAACCTTTAATAGTTTTGAACACCATTACAAAAGTGGTACCCATAATACACTGCTGTCAGTGCTGCCATTACGGACTACTATGCTTTGTCTATGGCAGGTATTACGTCTTCCGTTTGTGGCAATACCACCGTTGCAATGGCGTCCAATTTTATCCCATTTGGTCATCTTCACCAATAGAATCAAATTGTTTTTGCATGAATTCTGTCTGTAGTCTTTAATTTTGAAATCTTAAAGTACTTGTAAATAGTTATGTTTTTCTGGTACTTTTCTTTATATTCACAGATAATATTACAGATGAGTATGTTGAAGCAATGACAAGTGCCATGAGGGCGCTCCTCCAAAAAATGGCCGCAGGTCAACAAGCACCACAGGTTTGTTAACATGAATTTTGAAAAATGCATCATGTTGAAGTGTGTTCACATACCGGTACCTGTTTAACTCATGGAAGAATTTCGCAGAATTTTTAAGTCTGTGTTCATACTATTGTATTATAATTAATCTGTGTCAAGTACCATCAAGGAGGTCTGTGTAATGTGTGATATTGATCCTATCATCCCCATATTACTGTATGTGAGTCCTCTCATCCTTTTGAAAATCATTGGAATGAACCAAAGCCTGGGGGTGAAAAGGTTTAAACCAATATTCCTCCATGATTTCAAGTTGATCACAAACATGTGTTGTATTTTTGCATCATACAGGGTTTAACTGAGGACCATCTTTTGAGGCTATGTGAATTATCCCATTCATCGGAGTGCAGTAATGTGAGAGCAAACATTTTAGGAATTCTTGGTAGCATTGGAAATCTATTGGCTAAACAACCAAATACAAATGCATTGCTCAGTGTAAGTACTATATATGCTCAATTTTAACTTCCAATAAACTCAACACAATTTAGTTTCTGTAGTTTGTTTGCTTTTTCATCCACAACCTTTATCCAGACATGCTTTCAGAGATTATCTTTCAAACCTTAAACTAGAACAACAAATCGTGAACTAGCTGACCGTCTTTCAGTTCGTCTATTACTGATCTGCCATGGCTTCAAAACTGGCTAGTTCGTTACAAAAGAAATCCATTTACTAAGTAATTATTCAGACTTGTCTGGATTTACAACGGTCAAAGTTGTATGGCTGCCTGTCATGTGAACTTGTTCATGTGGTTTGTCTTCTCCAGAATATGAAGACTTATTTCCTGTTTGATTTATGATGCACATTGGCAGACACATTGGCAGACACATTTTATAGTAAACACCTATTGCCTGGTTATGAGGGCTATATCGCCCGTCTATAACCCCCAGGGGCCGTGTGTTACCAGAAACACATCGCTATTCCCCGAGGCCGTAGGCCGAGGGGTATAGTGATGTGTTTCTGGTAACACATGGCCACGTGGGGTAATAGACGAGCGCTATAGCCCGAATAAAGACCAGGCTATAGGTGTTTTATAACACACCACATGCTCATGTTGTATTGTTATATAGTTTTTAATGTGTTTTGATATTTTGCACCACAACAATCCATTGTGACAAGTTTACTGGGCGATGTTTCCACAGCGCGTTCAGTTGTACATGGTACCACTTTCTTTCAAAAAATATTCTAAGCATACCCAGCGACATCCTTAGTTGCACCTTAATCTTTTCCTTCGATGAGCTGTTCAAGTTCCTATGCTGTTGGAATGTTGGAAAATGTTGGAAAATCTGTTTTAGAGAATGTGTCGTCACCTATCCCGGACGCACATCACGTTCTAGTCGCCCGCCATTGTTGCAAAGCTGCAGACGACACTACGGTCATGTGACCGGGCACTTTTCCAAATTTGGTCAGAACTATTTCCTTAGGGAAATAGCTTTTCAAAAAATACCCTCTGACGTCACTTTTGTCGATTCAATGGGGACAAGACGTATCTATTTTCTCGTCACGTGACGTATTCTGGCGAATCGCGACACGGAATGAGCATGTGGCGTGTTATAATCTCTGTTATGTGGCATGATGCACTGCAGCAGCTGAATGGCCTGGCTCTACTTCATCTCTCTTTATGGCCTTTTCAGATACCATTATCCTGTCTATGAAGATGACACAATAATTGTAACATACCAAATTTCATGAAATTTGGCAGGATGATTCTGTGTGGTAGAGGGAGCAATGTATAATTTGTTATCTTTTACGTCTTTATTTTAAATGTTATATTAAAGGTTTCTATCAAATTGTACATATTATTTATTGATTAATACAGGCAATTGGCAGTCACCTGATAAATGTTTTATCAAAAGAGCCGAAACTATGGGTCATTGCTGAGGCTTTAGATGCGATATTTGACACATTTGGTGATGGACAGGTAGCTGATGATGTGGCTTTACAGATATGTCTTGTTGATAAGTTAAAACAAATGCTGCCAGTACTCAAATCAAAGGTAAGTGAGCATGTACCCCATTGGTTAGTTGCTTTCAGACTCAAATTTGTATCACTAGGTCACCAGAGCATTACTGCCATTAGGCCTTTTCTGACCTTTCACACAAGAGGTACTGTAATAGGCAGGTAGTTTCAACTGGTTCAAGCTTTCTGAACTAAGCCTAATTAAAATATAAAATCATTTATCATGAGTTTGGTACTTTTATCTCACCAATTGTAGCCAAAAGCAAAAAGTTACAAATGCAAAGAAAGTTTTGAGTTTTCAAGAGAAACTTACCTGTAAGTTTTCAGATTGAGATTTTGGAGGAGTTTGTATCCAAAGCAATTATCAGTTTCCAATGCCATTTCTAATACCTTTGTAATGTTGAATCCCTATTTATTTCTGTGAGGTTAGGGCTAATTCCTATAGGGAAAGATCAGTTAAGGTGTCACATTACCCACAATCCATTGCAGATGATTGGTGTTGTGACAGAGTCATGCCTGGCAGGGGCATCATTTTCCCAAAGGATCAATCTATGCGTTTTAAAGTGGACAGCTGTATTGAGTCATTGCAAC
>LD354667.1:115817-126161 GCA_001465055.1 Ptychodera flava
CCCCCCCCCCACCTCCCCATCCCATTGAGCATTTCAAAATTGTGACCCCATCACATCAGACAGGGTAAACCCCAATGGTTCACCGCTGACAAGTTACTTGCTTGGTGTCCATCGTCTATCACCAACAAGTGGCAAACTCACTTTTTATTTGAGTTCAGATGACTTTGTACTGTAGAATTTGCGAATTGTTACTACAAACAAGACCTTTACGATATAATTCTATCATTTTTACACTGAATGCCAGGCATGGAATATTGTCAAAAAAGAAACTAGAAATGCCTAGCATAGAGATATTTATTGCAATGTGTACCAAACAACCACGAACTCTTTCTTCTTCAACCCTAGAAAAACCCAACGTTTTTTTCCCTTGATTCAGTACATGCAGAACAGGAACAAAAATAAAAATTGTTCATTTATTAACTACACAACAATGTTTTGTCTTATTTGCTTATCATGCAGGGTTGTCAATGGGCTGTAAACATTCAGAAAAATAGACTTTTCTGGCACCAACAAATGTCCTTTTATCTTAAATAATGTTAAACAGTATCTATCACTATCAAAAATGTGGTTTGTTGTAGCAACAGTCGTCATCATGGTAAATATGCAAGTAAATCATTCTTCACGCACATCATGATGGCCGTGGGAACATTCATACGTGTTGTTTCGCTTGTCGAAGAAATCAACAAAATCTCGAAAGAAGGGGGAAGAAATCAGGACAGATGTCAGATGCTAGCAGAAAGGATCACTGATTTAACGTGTACCAAACAAGAAATTGACAACTTGAATGAAGACGACAAGACGCGATTCAACCGCGCATTTTCCGCATTTTATAGTTATCTAAATGATGCAAAGTTATTCTTGGGCGATTTCCGTGGTATGAGCCGCGTTGATAGAGTGTTGAAAAGACACAAAATTAAACGCAATTTTCAGGATTTAAATCATCGCCTAAATCGTTTGGAGTCGGGATTGCTCTTGGCGTTAACTACTAATGACAACCAGCAAATCTCAGAACAACAGAAGGAATTAGAAAGTACACTTCAAGGAGGTAAATATGATTCTCCCTTTTAAATGATAACACTATGTGAACGTAATAGATATACATACCGTTGTAGATGAAAATGCTAATCTGGCTGAGAACATCATGGTAGCTGACCAACAAATAGCTGTGGGTCCATAGCTGTGGTAGTTACAGAACAGGATTCCTGCCTTTTAAGGGCTGGTTTTGAGGAGTTAAAAGTCATAAAAGTCAAAACTAGTCCGTAAAAGGCAAGAACCCCGTCTGTAACCACCAAGGCTATAAACCAACAGCTAACCAACGAATTGCTTGTTAAACATTTTGTACAACTCTTAAAAGTAGTGCCGCTGCATTAACTTCGACGCGATCTTACATCAGACTCTGTAGGTGCCGTCAACTTTAGATATCGGTAACCATACCTCCTGACTAAGCGTTTAAAACTGCCATCATGAAACATTCGACTTTGATCCTCTATTGTTTGCTGTGAACTCCTGGACAACATTAAGATATTATCTGTTTTATTGACTCTTCCAGGTAAGCGGACGAGTAGGAGGCGGTTTACGGAATTTAACGATACAGTTTGCCAGTAAAACTCCGAGGCCCGCAGTTTTATGGCAAACTGTACCGTTAAATTCCGTAAACCGCCGACTACGAGTTCGCTGACCGTGTTATACCACGAATTTGCCGAGTTTTAGAGCCTTGTTTGCACGCCGAAAGTTTTTATTTGTAATTTTAGTGCAGTGCAATTCGTTGAAACTTTGACAGGAAAACATTGACGCGTTTTGACACCTTGTTGAACGAAAATATAAAAAAATAACCCATGATTGGATAAAACAAAGTTGACATGTGTTGCTATTGTAGTGCGATGACGTGGTTGAGCACCTGGTTTGATTTGAATTGTATGAATAATGTTTGCTTGATTGGTTGGTTGAATGAAGTGAAAAGGTGTTTGCAGATTGACGTTAGAGTCACGCTTTGCTCATTTGGGTCGAAAACTTTGAGCAGCATACACGTGTCGCTCTACGTTTATCGATATGGCGGATGAAGTACAAATGAAAGCTGTATGCGGTGCACTTCAACTACCAAAGCCAAAGATGGAAAAGAAAAGTCCCCCTGTCACGCCAGTGCTAACGGCCACAATCGGAAGACCAAGCTACACAGCCACGTCAGAGAAAGGCGCAACAGAAACTGCAAGTACAAAAAAAAATACGTGTAGATCCACAATGACCGTGGTACTGCGTGTGTGTTTGCCTGTCGCTAGGTTTAACTTTACCAAAGGCGACTGAAACCTCTACATTCAGTGTTGATAACTGACTTTGAAATCTGAAATTTCAGCTTCGAATGATCGTGATAACAATAACCTTAACACAGAAATGATATCTGCAATCAATACCGCTATTTCACCGTGACCTGTAATTGATTTTGAGATGTACAGTCGTGCAAAATTAATTCAGTCCGGTGATTCTTTTAAAGTGTCTTTACTCTGTACTTAATGGTGAAATAAATTTCTTCTGGTATAATGTCTTGCATTTGTTTTTTTTACTCGTCGCCACATGACTTTCTTTTGTTTAAAAAGTGTCCATTTTACAATTTCTTTTGTTTAAAAGTGTCCGATTTACTGGTAAACTAGACAGTTTTTAACAAAAGAACTGTCCGATTTACTAGTAAATCGGACACTTTTAAACAAAAGAACTTGTAAATCGGACACTTTTAAAACAAAAGAAAGCCAGGTGGTACATAATAAAATATTCGGTTATGGAAATTAGAGAGCATGGTTAGAACAATGGGCACGAGGCGGAGAGTGGTATAACTTTATTAAATGTATACTGTCACCTGTTCCAATTTTGCCACATTTACCATGGAAAGAGAAAATCTAACCAATCACAGATTTTAAGCGGGTGGCCGCTTTTTAAAAACAGCGCCCTCACATGGGCATTTTAAATACCAAGGAACGCTCCTTTGACCATATATGGGCATATTTTGATTTCAGGTGACTGTATACCTTTAAAGTGATGTTATTCTCTGAAGACGGGACAGAACAGAGACAACATAAAAATTGTTTGTTAGGATTTAATTCCCGCTGGATGATTTGAAGTCAGCTTTGCAAATGGAGCTTATTGCAAACAGAGATTGGTAGCAAGCAAGTCATACAACAGATGCAGGAGTCTGGTCGTAACACGCAAGGGGATGAACTGGAAACGGCAATACACTAAGTGTGCATTCATTTTGATAAAAGACGAAAGTCTCAATCCCGAGAATTTTGCAAGTTGTCAAATTTACTTCATGTATACTGTCTATCTAGGATTTCCTCAGTGCATCGGTAAAATCGTGAACATATACAGTATGTATTTTCTTCCGATGCCAGGCTATGCCCTGTACATTCAATTCTCTAAGTTGCAACGTTTGGGATAAATTTAACATATATTTCAGCATACCATTAATCTTTGCAATCCTTGAGTTTTTGTGGTACCGGTATTTCGTTATTAGGCTTTTATTTTATCTTCATCAGGATTAAGTCCAGCCAGAAATAATGCGTGCCCAACACACATCATTTGTTATAAAGTGATGTTACACTTTTCCCTATTTAAGTTTAAATTTCTGTAACATGTTCTTACCTTCACACCGCGTATTCTTGGCATACGTGTTATTTTCGTCTTAATCACAGGCAATGATATTAGTACTAGTAGTCATCATAACAGCTATACAATGAGGATCTTCGTACGTGTGTGAAAAAAAATCGCTAAAAAATTCCTGGAGACGATGAAATTCCAAAGAGGAGTTTCTAAATTTCTATACCGATCAAATTGCGTGGTTAATGTTGGTAATTTAGAAAAAACGTTCCTCGTACGGTACACAAGCTTTTGCCAGAAGGTATTTCCTGTATGTAAAACAGCGAACATTTTAGCACCTGCTAGCTTTGCTGCCACTTTCCTTATATACAGTTTTCATTGGGTAATGTTCTCTGTTGACAGGTGCTCGGTTCAATGCATATTCTGACCTTCTAATCCTTCTGCATAGACTTGCCGCAAGTCTATGGGTACATAAATATCAAAAAACAGTAAATTGAAGGAACAAACTTCAGCAGACTGTAGCGTTTGTAGTGAGGTGATCGCGAAATTGAAGCAATGTACTCTTGCAGCTTGTTCCATACATCTTATAGGTGAATGCGCTAGGCCAGCTAGTAACTAGCTGATGCGAAGAAAAGCCAAGGCACTGCACTGGGGCCAGTCTACCTTCTGCACAGCGACCATTGAATTCACCCAATCTGTGGATTTGAAACGATCAACACTACTTTTCCGGGGGAGTAGGTCAATAGCCTTGAACAGGACACGGACTATTTTGCAATGCGGTTTAAATTAAGTAAAAAATACGGTTACTCTAAGAGTGACTATTCTTTGCATTTCGAATGTTTATGACCTAAACACACTACTTCCTCGGGGCTGTCACTACTCGGGGGGAAAATCGCAAAATTTCTGAAAATTCAGAAATTTTCACCTGATTGATTCAGTCAAAAACTTTGCATGCAATATAGGATACAGTACCTTTCCTTTCATACAAAAAGTAAATACTGAATGTAATAACTTGGTAGATTTCAACAGTATTGGCGTATGCTGTTCAGGGCTTTCCCTTCTGTACATAGTTTGTGTGCAAAATTCGCTAAATTTATTCATGATACAAGAGGTATCATGAATAAAAACAAAGAGTACCTTTAAACATCTTTTTTAAGTCCACGCTTTAAACGAAACAGTTGCCGGTAATGCGCTACGTTGTCCCCTGAATTTTTTCACGTTCTTCTGGTGACCTCCGACGGCCATTGATGCATTGTTATATCGTCTTCACAGGACAAGAACAAACGGATGCAGGCATTCAGAACATCCTCGACGAAACTCCAAACCACGATGTACCTATCCAACAACAGGCACAACATCAAGAACAACAATAATAACAGCGGAACCAGCAAGTGTCATTGCAAGACACACGAGTGTAAATACTGACATATCCGATTTAGAAAAAAATAAATATTGATAACCTTTTTTGCATTTATCGAGAACAATGTCTCATATGCTGTACACTTTATTGCAAAGAATAATATATCTATCCAGACATCCAGATGATCAATTAATTTAACCGTGTTCTCTATTAGTACACTTATATAAATACCTATAAACGTGTATTGCTGTACATCGTGTGCAATATACAACCTTGTGAATTTGCCACAGATACTTAGCATCGCGTAGGACTATATTTATCAAAAATCCTGAGGGAATTTGATTGGGGGGGGGGATGAAGGAAATGGTATGGCAGCAATATTTTCTGTCTTCTTGCATCAAATCACCTTTTCCATATGCGGAAACAATGTAATTTTTCATCGGTTTACTAGGTTTATAGCATGCAGTTCACAACTATACCCTCATGTCAAACATGTCAATGATTCACAACTGCACCTATAAATAGATTGTAGTGTTTTTTGTAAGTAGCAATAATAAGAAGTTTACGGTCATTTTTTCTGTTATTTCAAATTTACGCAACAAAAAATATTTGGTAAAAATCCATTCTGAGCTGACTGATTAGGGGAGTGCTGTACTCCTAATCCCTTTCCTTTAGCTCTAAACTGTCATGATAAAACCGTGAGCCAGAAGAATACATTTTGCATGCATAGAGATAAAAAGTTTGCTACTTCGTAAATAATTTACTAAAATCCGGTCTTGTGTTTTACAATCTACAGAGCAAGTCATATAGTATATTCCTGTATCTTAATATTAATATTGTAAGTGTCATTACACTGTAACAGAATCCCTGATTATTTTAAAGAGTAAGTCATCGACAAAACATTGTGTGCAATGAGTTTTAACCAGGCATGGACTACGTGCTCGTATCATAAATGTCCGGGGGGACGGATATAAGCGTCGCCATAGGCGGCGCGCGTCATAAGAATATGACTGAATTAGACCAAATTTAGTTGATTTTAGGCAAGTTCGGCGACATAAATATTACTTCGTCTGTTTGAACAATTTCTTTTCTCGCCCACAAACTGTAATGAGATCAAATAACTTTTCTCCTTCACAAGGTTAGAAATTCGTTTTTCAAAAAACCCTCAACCGAAAATAAAATCAATTGTTCTCCTGTAACGCAGTTTGATCTGCATTGCTCTCATGAAAGACACTTGTTTACTCCAATGATAACTATGTTAACACAGTACAGATCCGACCAATCCAGTCGAACGCCGAAATGGAAATTTAACTATCTTGGTAAACCACGGGAACTATGTTGTTGCAAAATAAACTTTCAAATGTTGATCAAGTTGCAGCAGAAATTAGGAAGGCAAAGCTTCAATGAGAGAATTTGACTAGGTGTCGCAAAAAATTGCCAGAAGAGACATTTGTGACGAACTTACAAATCCTGGATAATTAGATGTACTTAAGTTTTCTCCGTTCATTTCTTTCTAACTTTTTGTATTATTTAGCATTACAATCGTTCGTCTATACTCCGATCCAAACGCTAAAATGGTTCGATGTAAATAATCATAGTCAAGTTTAATTCAAATTGGTGTTTATGGTACACAAAACAATATGTTATGGCGTTTTGCTTCTTAGTTTTTCATTGTGTTATTCTTGGTTCCGGATTTTCCCTAGTTTATTTTACAGTGGCTGTATAATTTTAAAATGATTCAACTACACCTGCCCACAGACCTACAAAGTATACATTTATCTCCAAGGCGTTATCTGAAATATCTGAAAAATTTATAACATAATCCAAACTACGAATACATGTGTCGTCCAACTGATGTTAATTGAAGATTTGCTATTCGGTTGTACTTAGGTCGACATCAAAGATCTTGACTGATGCATTCCCATGTACATGATTACTACGATACTAAATAGTTAGAATAGGTCAACTTTCCGTAAGCTTTGATCTGTAAATGATTTTATGTAAGTAATTAAAATACCATTAACCTCTTTTATACTGTTTCAATAATAAAGCAATAATAATTTTCTTTTTATGTGTGTAAATGATGGAATGTTCACCAAGGATGATTTTTACATATATGCTAGCTTTGTGGTCACTTACCCCGGAAAAGCTATTTTCGCCATTTATAACTTGCACGATTTTTACAAAAACCGATAGAAATAGTACAGGAAGGTACCCATGTAATTTGAATCATGGGAAAAAGCGCCAAGCTTGGAGCTAGCATAATGTGATTTGGAAGTCACCATTTTCCCATGGGTATGGCATTGTCCACTCACCCATGCTTAAACCAGGCTGTGCGTAATTACATAACGTTTGTTTATACTGAGTATCCTTGCATAAACGATACATCACTTATAATAAACTGTCCACTGTCAGATTTTGTGTTGCTGTTTACTACTGTGTTACTGTGAGTAGACAATGTGGGGGCCATACCCATCCAAAGATGGTCCCTTCCATATCACATGATGCAAGCTCCAAGCTTGGGGCTTTTTTTCCCATGATTCAAATTACATGGGCAACTTCCTGTACTATTTTTATCATTTTCGTAAAAAATCGGGCGAGTTATAAATGGTGAAAATAGCTTTTCTGGGGTAAATGACCACAGAGATACCACATATGTAAGAATCATCCTTGGTGAACTTCCCCTTTAAAGGAATGTGTGGTGTAATTAAATATGTAAACTGACTTGTAAGTAATTTATGTGAGCAAAGTGTACTCTCTAAAAGTGTGCTTCAATGAAATGTGCAGTGTTTTGATATACGTCGGTGTGGTAATTCTCGGCCATGGACACACTAGGTGATGTATCAAGTAGAACTGCAAGAAATGGAAAAGGATATTGGTTTAAATTTTGCGTTTATGCGCGTTTCACATGCAAAACTTGAGCGCTTTCGGGTAGGCAGTTTCGTTATATTGTTGGTTTTTAAGGTGGCTTGCTTTTCATCAACCCACTTCGTTCAAAGGCTGACAAAGCAACATTTGTTATCAAAGATTGTATGAAGTCCCTTCACACTATCTATTTTCAAAAAGCACAAAATCTACAGTTTAGTACGGGAGAATAATTTACTTGAAAGAAGATGGGTACAAATTTGGGGTACAAAACTTCACATTTTGTATTTATGATACAAATAATTTTCAAATTATTTTTATCATTAATTTAAACTGAGAAAAGGGTTTGATTCAAAATAAGAACGGTTGATATTCAAGTCACTTGTATATCTATTGGTACATTTGGGACGGGAATGCTGCTTTGATTGTCTGTCTTTGGTTTCATCATAGTGAAATGACTTTTGGGAATATGAAGTTCCTATGATTATTTACAGAGGCAAACAATGATGTACAATATAAAGACAATGAGGAAAACAGAATATCATGGACAGTTAGTCTATAGAAGGCGAAAATTAGATAAACCTGTCGTTCATAGCGTATGTTGAAGATTTAACGAGGGAGAAAGTTTAAATTCTGTTTCTTTTGTCGGAAAGTGAATTAAGTAGTGACCAAATTAATAATAATAATACAAAATTCAGATCCGTTCTTAGTAATCAGTGTGGTTTTTTAAAAGTTCGTTTACTGTAGCATGTTTATCGTAAATTTAAGCTACATCGACTTTTGATTCCCGCCGTTTTCATTTTCATTGAACGAGTGTGTTTGGCAATTTGCAAACGGTAGAAGCTAATAATAGGTAACAGACACTTATGTTTTACAAAAAAGTCCAGATCATACAAGACTAAGACGCCCCGTGTAGACAAAAAGCACAGTACATTCTATCTAAACTTTTCAATTAAACTTTTCCGAATATCCAAGTCCTTTACTCCCGGGTGTAAATTTTCGTTCATGACCTTGCACATGAAACATACATCCTTTTTGAAAAAATGTGAGAGAAGCTGTTCATTCTGGAATGAATAGTAACTGTTACAACGTTGACTTCTGGTCAAGCATGATGACGAGAATGATTTTGATAGTGGTCATGAAAAACACTTTCTAAGTCACCTTAAATCCCAGATTGAAAACGCTGTCCGACAACATCCCAGATTGAAAACTTTGTAAAACTACAGAGTCACATCTTGTAAAATAAGACCTATATGCAAATCCATCGGGATTAATAGAACACTGCTGGCGTCAACGTCTGAAGAGAGGTTACAGATCTGCTTGGTATTGTACTGTTGGGATTTGTGACACAGCAGTGCTCTTCTCAATTGGAAGCGGCATGGCATTTGATTGCTGAGACCATCAGGTGTAACTGCTGCAATGGAAGGCAGTATGATGAAATGACGATTCGGCCCATCACCAAGAGAGACAGACCAGTTGTTGAACTATGAAACATACACGATCTACCTATCAATTTCAGAGTACTCGATTTCATAATAAACTTGACTACTCTGTAAAATTTTGTTGAACTAAACACAAACATTAAACTGAGAGAGATGTTATCTGTAAATCACAGTTCCGCACGTAGACTTCAGCTCTATAGTCGGAAATTTCACGCTCGTCTACAGCTGTAGTTTGATTTGGGCACATGAGGCAATTTTTTTTGAAGCGTAAACATCGGACGGGATCACATAGGGGTAGAGTTGACTTTTAAGAACTTTAAGAACTTTAATCTTCAGAACCCAACCATACCTTGAATTAATTGCAAGAACGAAGTTTTCTTCGTTCGAGAATAACCTCTGGCATTTCCCATCCTCAGTAGCATATCGCCCACTAAATTAAGACCAACACAATCTCGAAATCTCGAGGTCAAAAGACCAATATGACAGTGCGTCTATTGGCCGTGTTTGCTCATAAACCGGTGGTTTTGATATAAGTCGATCTTTCTTTTACGGTTATATTTCACCATACTGGTAATTTGGAGTTAATATCAGAGGCTCTTGGGCTGCCTGATCTACTCTCTGAGGGAATGTTGCTCAGAGCCCTCTGACCTCTGTGGCCGTTACCAGAAACTCATCGCTACACCCCTCGGCCTACGGCCTCGGGGAATAGCGATGTGTTTCTGGTAACGCACGGCCCTCGGGGTAATAGACGGGCGCTATAGCCCTCATGACCAGGTAATGAGCTTAGGTGTTCAATAAGCACAAAACTTCAAATGAATCCTGAGTGACCTTCAGAATTTATGCCAAATTCACACGGTATAGCACAGATCCTCGAACATCGGATCTACCCACAATTGTAGCATCGCACAGTAATGCACGGTCATAACACTCCCTTAGCAGTCTCTCTAAAACGGCAATATTATTATCTGTCAACACGGGTCACAGGTATGCGGTGTATGTTGCGTGTGCTAGCATGAAATAACGATATTATCAAAGTCATTCCAAATAGTGATATAACATAGAAGTGATATGCTCTGCCCCTCCTCACTCCCC
>LD354679.1:20332-39276 GCA_001465055.1 Ptychodera flava
CGAAATTTAATCTCACGAGCATTTTCGTACAAATGAGTTTCAACAAGGAAAACAAAGAAAATTGCCCCCGAACATACTTATATGTATATTTCATCAAGATTTCATCACATACGGCCAAGTTTCTTTGAAATTTAGGTTTTGTTACAAATAGGGTTGATTGTTACAAATAGGGTTGACATATGTCACCCCTATTTGTAACAATCAACCCAATTTGTAACAAAAGCAGTTTCGGAAAAATGAGTTTTGACAAGGAAAAAAAAGAAAATTGCCCTCAAACATACAAATATGCATATTTCATTAATATTTCAACATATATGGCAAAGTTTTTTTGAAAATTAAATTTTGTTACAAATAGGGTTGATTGTTACAAATAGGGGTAATACAGCTGTAAGGAGCACTCTGGGGGCGATTTTTTTCGCATCTCAAAAGCATCTCAGAAAAATCTGAATGAAACTTGACATCCCTTGTAGAGATAACACACCTGAATGGAGTGACATTTCACAAACAATGTATCAAATTACAGTCACCTGTGTTCTAAAATTCCACTCTACGCCAACACACATGTGCGTACGTATGCCTGAGACGATGATCAAATCCTCATCGCATCATGTCAGAAAAACAGAAACGAGAAAACTTGCAACGAAGCAGCCATCGGGAAAACAGACGGCGCAGCTGTGATATTATCCTGGGATATCTTTACAATTTAATAAAGAAAATGAGAAAGTCGAGATTGCGATATTCTATGTTCACAAGCCTTTTACATGTACTAGTAGATAGCGTACCCTTCGTGCTTTTCAATGCACCAACAAATGCTATCAAGAATGTCAGATGCTGTTTCTTCGTATGGATGTGCAATGGCAGCCTACAAAACAGCCTTTAACATGTGAATGAAACAAAATACGTCAGGGTGCTTGCTGATCCATTTTTTCCTATTACGTGATCTTGCTATCTTCCAGTCTGTTACACATCGAAAACTGCGACTGGATGTTATTAAAAGTGGCGCATCGTTGGTCATCCCAATAAGTATTCCCCTCCTACAGACGAAAAATTGTTTGCCCCTTATTTTCCGAACAGAACTTTGACCTGTTCAAGAGCTCGCACATGAAGGCATTTGATGATATCAAGAAAGATATTTGCACACGAAACGAAAACAATTCAGTCAAATCTGACAGCCTGTCTCACCACTACATCTATGCCTGCATGTCATCTGCCTCTTATACGAGATATTTTCGGTGACATGTCCCAAACGGAGATAGCCACATTGAGTAGCGCAGGGGGCCTACTGTGCCCCTTCACGACAATATTCAGCGGTACCATACTTTGTTTTTGTTTATACAAAGAGTGCAAAACTATTAATGGTATTACTTCGAAAGGACTGAGTCAGTTTCTTAGCAGAAGTTTGAAAGGATCGCGGTGTTTTAGCATCGCACGGTAAATAACGACAAGGGACGATTTGAAATCCTGTCACCCTGTATTAATCAATCTCATCGACCATTTTTAGCTCACGTGATCACACACGTGAGCTACTGTCGCAGCGATGTCTGTCTGTGTGTCTGTCTGTCTGTGTGTCTGTGTGTCTGTGTGTCTGTCTGTCTGTCTGTCTGTGTGCTCGATATCTCAAAAACGGCTCATCAGATCAGAATCTTTATTGAAGAAAATTTGAACTTATTTTTGTATCACACTTTTATTGCCACAAATGTGATGTAATCCTATATTTACAAGCAAGCAATAAAAATATTATTATTATTATATATTATTAATCTGGTACATAGATTCAGTTTGCAAATGGCAAGAACTACTTAGTTTTTGGTGGTTTGCTTACTTTTTGCTCATTTGCATAATTAATGATTTTAGAAAAAACGGATATACATTGAGAACAAATGCTCACAATTTTATGAGTTTTGCTACAAATGTTGATCACATCAAGATATATCAGCTGTGAAAGTTATTAAGGAGTGACATGAAAGATAATTGCTAATTTGCATTTTTAATGAAATTTCCTAATTAGGGATTATATCTGAATTTACTCGATCAAAATTGACGAAACTTGATATGTATATTGAAGATATTATGATTTAACATTATAGAAAGTCATTAAGCATTTTTACTTCAACCAATTCCTAATTTGCATAATTAATTAATTAATTTTCCTAATTAGCAAGGGATATTTATCTGTATTGACTAGACCAAAGTTGACGAAACTTGCTTTGTACATTAAAGATACTATGATATGACGTTATTGAAAGTCATTTAACATTTTTACTTCAGCCAATTCCTAATTTTAATGAACTTCCTAATTAAGGATATATACTTGGATTTACTTGATCAAAGTTGGCAAAACTTGTTATGTATATCGATGATTATGTCACAGGTTATAACAATATTGAAAGTCATTTCGCGAATTCGCATTTTCATGTCGGCTAATTTATATTTTGCATATCTAATGAG
This sequence comes from Ptychodera flava, assembly GCA_001465055.1. Lineage (NCBI taxonomy): Eukaryota > Metazoa > Hemichordata > Enteropneusta > Ptychoderidae > Ptychodera > Ptychodera flava. The sequence continues at coordinate 22,781 of LD354679.1, forward strand.
CTTTCACAGTTTGGCACATATAGCTTGAAGGACTTGACCAAAGGCAATTACACTTGCTATATAAAGTAGTGATACAATGACAGCAGTCAAAGAAATTAATTATTTTTATTTCAGCTAATTGCATATTTGAATACTTAATGACCGTTAGAGTTAATCTGTGGTGAATATTGTTCATTATGTTGATCGTTACACTTTCAATGAAGTTGCAAGCATGTGGCAAAGGTTCAAATTTATACATGACTGCAATATTTTAATGAAACACGTGAGCATTTTCAGTTTATATCTGGTCAAGGGAGCTTTCAAGGTGAAAATTAAACATGTATTGGGCAGTTCTGCTCACAGATGCTCGACAGTTAAATTGATTCATGTTTAAACGCAGTGGACTTTTTGGATTTATCAGTCCAAGTCGATTTGAGTCAATCCAACTCTGGCCAGGTCAATGGCACCTGTTGACGAGGACACAAAATGACGACCAGGAGAGAGTATGCAACTTGTGAATTCCTGTCTACATTTTGCCAAATTGTGAAAAACTGATCACAGTGACCTACCAAAAACATTTTTTCAAAAGAACAAGACATATATGACTTAAATGTTGCTCGAAATTGACAATAGGGCCTACTGGAAGATTAAATATTCCATCAAATAAACTTTATGATCTCTGAAATTTTGGGTGTAATAATGGCAAATTTGGTAAAAAAATTGTTCCATCTAGTCGCACATTTTTTCATGTAATTTAAAGTCTTTACTATTCAAAGTTTTACTTTTGTGTTATTTTACGAAATTTAAACATGGTGACCTTATTATTCTCCTTGTCCTACTCCCCACGGCATGTTTAGGCCTAATTGTCCTGTATTCAGCTTGCCAACACAGCCAGTGTATATGTACCATGCATTTGTGTCATTGACAAATACATGACTTTGAGTCTGGACTGAATATTTACATACACAGGCTTTGTCGACAAACTGAATATTGTGTATTTCAGCATGCTGTAGGGAGACAGTAAGAAAATGTATTTGATATATTGCATAGAAATGTTGAAAAAATTATGAATACGTGCATCATCTTCCCCGTTATTAGGCCCACATGTTTGTTTTTTACAAAAAAAACCCTATTTTTAGATTTTTTCAAAACAAGAATAATGAAATGTGACAAAATTGTTCAATAGTTTGTTTAATTACTAACATTAGAACAATGGGATGACATTAAAATGTTATTCATTTGACACTGAATTACCTACCAAACCTTGGAATCGGAAAAAGCAAAAAGTAAAAGGGAACCAAAAAATTTTCAGGTCCTCTCTATAGGTAGAGCAAAAATTTCAAGTCCCCCCTCTACTACACCCAAAATTTTCGAATATCCCCTGAATTCCTACAGCCCCCCCCCCCCTACACGGTTTTTGTGAAAGCAGCCTTTGCGCTCTTCGTTTCCGCATTGAGGGCGCGCATCCAAAGTGATGATGAAACATTGGAGGCCGAAGCGATGATTGACCGATAGTAGTCGTCTTTCCACATTGGTTTGTGGGCGTTACAGGTGAGCAAATCAATGTGTGAGAGATTGGCACGCGTTAGGGTGCTTTAAATCTATCACGTTATCATTTAAATACGCTGCAATGAAGAGATAAAGTAACTCATTCGGGCACATATGCAGGCAGGTCCAAAGTTGTCAATTTTCAGCTTCGTGTCCGACTGGGCGTCGGACAGCATCTGTACTCACGAGCTTGAGTAGAGTACTGTCGGCAAAGCAATGGTCCACTGACCTTCGCTCCCACACGGTTCTCTACCCTACCACATCTCGTGAGGTCACCATAGCCTGGTTTCTAACCGCACACGGAGACCGACTCGTAGTGACTTCACCAAAGGCATATCTTTATCTTGTTCTGCGAACATGCAGGTCTGTCTCGGTTCTACCACGGACGTACAAAATAAATTATTAAAGTCCATGGGTTTACCTCCATGGGATAACTTGCAACACTGAGACCAGATCGATTATCATGGCATAGCACATGCAGATTATTATATGGAGATAAAAAAGTGACTTCAGTGATAGTATGCACACAGTGTATCACCTTCCTGCATGAGGGGGTGAGCAATCATGTAAAATAGGACCCCTTCACCTGATGCCCCCTCAAGTGCTGTTATCCTCCCTTTTCCAACTGTAAAAAGGGACCTCACAAAATTTTTAAGCATGGTCCTAATATGTAAATGACCTTGATCTCCTGACTTTGCATGCACAAATTAAATGTAAAGATCTGCAGACTGATTACCAGACAGACATTCATTTGTTTAATGGGTTCTTTTTGTCAACGAAACATTTCACCACAATCTCCAACAGGTTCAATTCCTACAGTATTACAATGTCAGTCATCTAGCTGACAGCAATAAAAAATGTGCTCTGCCTCAACCTCATATATTTCTGTACAGTATTGGACTTCAGTATTTCTGAAAAAGCTGCATGCATTTGCATTCACTAAAGTTGCCTGTTGAGTGCCACGATTTTTCCCACCAAAATTTTAGTGCAACATCTTACCAATTTTCATGCCTTTTGGATCTTTCTTCCATTTTTTTATAATTTTGGACCAAATGGACATCACATTTCATTGCTGTCAATTTGCTATCAAAATTTTGACAGAAATGTGAAAAAAATTTGACTCAATTGGTTTCTATTTTATGAAGGCCACAAAAATTGCCTTTGGTGCTCAAAGGGTATAAGCAGTCAATGTACCACTTCACAACAGGCAACTTTCGTGAATGCAAATGCATGCAGCTTTTTGAGAAATTCTAAAGTTCAGCAACGCTTTGCTTGAGCCTCAAACTCGCCATCTGATTTAGATGGAACCTAGCTATATATGTAATGTGCCATGAGTAACCTTTTATCAAAACAACAGTGCCTGGCAACAAACAGTATTAACATGTTCACTATTAAAGGGAGCGTGTGATTACATAGGTTTACACTCCCTGTTTGTAACGAATGGAGGTTGATATGAAAGGTTTAATACAGCACATATCATACATTGTAGCATACGCAACATTTTTTTTCACTTTATCAAAACCACAGAGTGACAACAAATAACTCACACTCCTCCACAACAAGTCGACTGAACCTCCCCTATCAATCTGACATTGTCAAAAATACAAGGATGGCAAATGAGAAGATAGCGTACAAAATTGCTGACATGAACCTGGCTGGATCTGGTCGGATGACAATCGCGCTGACAGAAGGTGAAATGCCAGGCTTGATGAATCTCAGAAGGAAGTATTCGGCCAGCAAGCCGCTGCTGGGAGCAAGAATCGCTGGCTGTCTGCACGTCACCAAGGAAACGGCTGTACTGGTGGAAACCCTGTTGGAACTTGGAGCCAAGGTTTGTTTTTTTTCAAAGACTATGTCTGCAGATTGAGTCCTGAAAAGAAAGTGTTGAGTGTGTCTTTTGGACAAAATCACAGCTGCAAAAAACCAAAGGCAGGTTTCAGAACATTGCCTGCGTCAGCTAGGGTCTGATAAGAACCTGTAACAGACTCTTAGAAGTGATAACCTTTGTTGCACTGGGCCTGAAAACTGTAATTTGACAGATTTCAGAGTTGTATCAAAGGAACTAAATCAGGAGTGAGTATTGCTGGACTGTCTCTGTCTTAAAATTGTCTTCCACAATAGGTCCAGTGGTGTGGCAGTAACAATTTCTCAACTCAGGACAACGTCGCGGCTGCTCTCGTTAAAGCTGGCATCGCTGTCTATGCGTGGAAGGGAGAGACGGACGAGGAGTTTGTGTGGTGCATGGAACAGACGCTCGTCTTCCCCGACGGTCAGCCACTGAATATGATAATGGACGATGGTGGGAATCTGTCAAAGTTGGTACACACTAAACACACACAGCACTTGTCAGGTATGTGTCTGAAGTATGTCCGAGGTGTAGCATTGACTGTGCTCATTTTTAACATTGACATCCCGTTTTTTGTGTAGTGGTCGAACTCTTTCCATGGAGAACAATAAGATTGCAACATAAAAGAGTAAAAAAATTGTGATATATAAGACTTAAATAACGCAGTCATGATGTCCAAAAGGGCCACTATTTTGATAGTTAAATTCTTTGGCCAATTGCAGTGAGTTAAAATTGTGTAATTTCAGGTGATGTTTCACCTAGCCATAAAATCCTTTCTAAAAAGCAACATTTCTTATCAAAGATGAAATTCAAACCCCCTCATACTATGCATTTTCAAAACCTCATACTACATGTTTTCAAAAAGCAGAGAATCTTAATTTTCGTATGGTAGCAATAGTTAATGGGTTTGATAGGAAGGCAAGACTCTGGTTTCAAGTGGCAGATAAAACCATTTATTCAACGTTTCGGTCCTTCAAAGGGACCTTCTTCAGGAATCTAAAATGAATAAAAACACAGTCGGCAACGATGAAAAATACAGAACATTGGAATAAAAGGACGATGGAAATGGGTTAAAAAGAGTACATGAAAAAATAAAATTGCTTCCTTAGCCAAAGTAAAACTTTTTGAAGAGAATAAAAATTACTTACAGGTAAAGTGCTCGGAACACTTGTAGTCCTAGTTTTTGATCGAAAACTAATGGAATTATGGGAAGAGAGTCGCTAGCTGAGTGCTAAATAAGATGCAAATATGGGAGGGACTGCCTGGCTTATAAAGAAAAGTTACCAGTCTTTTTTGTTGAGTCCATTCGGGGCAAGGGTGTCAAGCTCATTAATAATTTTGAGTTCTAATTGCTTTCTGACTGTGTTTTCCCTGAAAAAACTTTACAGATACCGGAAAATTGAAACTTCTCAATGCAGTGGTTATTTTGATTAAAATGTTGGGCGACTACTGTGCATTTGTGGTTTTTTATATTGTACATGTGTTCGTAAATATAAAAAACCACAAATGCACAGTAGTCGCCCAACATTTTAATCAAAATAACCACTGCATTGAGAATTTTCAATTTTCCGGTATCTGTAAAGTTTTTTCAGGGAAAACCACAGTCAGAAAGCAATTAGAACTCAAAATTATTAATGAGCTTGACACCCTTGCCCCGAATGGACTCAACAAAAAAGACTGGTAACTTTCCTTTATAAGCTAGGCAGTCCCTCCCATATTTGCATCTTATTTAGCACTCAGCTAGCGACTCTCTTCCCATAATTCCATTAGTTTTCGATCAAAAACTAGGACTACAAGTGTTCCGAGCACTTTACCTGTAAGTAATTTTTATTCTCTTCAAAAAGTTTTACTTTGGCTAAGGAAGCAATTTTATTTTTTCATGTACTCTTTTTAACCCATTTCCATCGTCCTTTTATTCCAATGTTCTGTATTTTTTATCGTTGCCGACTGTGTTTTTATTCATTTTAGATTCCTGAAGAAGGTCCCTTTGAAGGACCGAAACGTTGAATAAATGGTTTTATCTTGCCACTTGAAACCAGAGTCTTGCCTTCCTATCAAACCCATTGACGTTTACTTCAAGCTCTGGCTTCTGATATAAAATCGTAGAGTGCCTATTGCTGTAGTTGGACTGACCTAGTTTATTTACCAAACCAAGCAATAGTTACTCAAAGAATGAATGGGATGTGTATTTAAGGTAGAAAACCTCATTTTGGTATAACCGATAAAAATTAATTTTAAGTAAAAAACTTGATACTACTTTATGAAATTTATACCTCACTTTAAACTACGTGTAGAAAATGTGTAGGAAAAACGACAATTTTATTTTGCATTTTCTATTCTCATTCTTAATGGATTTTTAGAAAAGGCAAGACTGTACGATTGCTGTTGTGTATAATGAACCATGAGTGTGTGAAATGTATGCACTTTCATATTTTCAAGTTATAGAGGCAAGATTTGGTTCATGACAACAGGACGTGTCAAATACTTACACACACACACACACACACACACACACACACACACACACACACACACACATATATATATATATATATATATATATATATATATATATATATATATATATATATCCTCCATTTTAACTCTTCTATGAAATTTTTGAATTTTGTAGGTTTGATTGGAATTTCAGAGGAGACTGCAAGTGGTGAGCTGGTCATTAGGAACTTGATGACCAGTGGCAAATTAAGGACTCCCATCATCAGTATTAACTCATCTGTCATCAAGGGAAAATTTGAGAATCTGTACGGTTGCAGAGAGTCTGTGGTAGATGCTGTTAGGAGGGCCACGGATATCATGCTGGCCGGTAAAGTGAGTGAATTTGCCAGAGAACTACTCTCAAAAGAATAGGAACATGTTTATACATGTCACATCGTAGCAGTCAGTTCCTGCACGAAGGAGAAATTATCATTGTCGGTTTTTATTGTTTATTTTTTCCCATGGATTTGTAGCCCTAATGACAATGAAAGTGGTGAAGTTCCTGTGTTTGTTTCCACAACGTATGCTTTGTGATATTATATTTGAGTGTGATAATTTTTTTATCTCATTTCTTATTTCTTAATTCTTATGCAGCCCAGTTTTATGCTCTAGTTGAGAACTAACTACTATATCAACAGATGGGGCACTGGTTGGAAAGGCTAGAGCGTCAGTTATAAATTTTAACAAAACTATTAAAATATAAAAGTAGTCAACATTCTCTGTGGAATAAAAAAACTAGACATTTGGGCACAAAGGCATTGCAGAGTAATAGCCTGTTGAAACTTTTGAAAAACTGACCAAATAAGAAGAAGTTGGGGAGTCCTTATAATACAATTTTTATATTCTTTGGAGAAAATATTAACTAAGGGAGTTATCCTGAAAATTCGAACTAAATATCTTGATTCTAACACTTGAAACTTGACATTAACTCTGAGAAAAGAATTGGTGCAAAAATAGCCTTTCCATCCACCTTAATAGGTCACCTTGAAATAACTTCCAATTCAGAGTTGGTTGTCACTCAAGTGTATGTGACTAAATTTCATTGTGTTTAGAATTAAATATTCTTACTGGACGCCACACTCATTCTTCCAATCTACGGCCAAGCATAAAGTGTGATTGCATTGCAGTCATCGCAAAGAATATCACGCGAGTCAATAACCCACAATCGTTGTTTGCTACAGGATGTAAGACCATGTATGTAATATTGAGATTTCTATGTTCTTGACCTGCAAGGTGGTCGTTGTAGCCGGTTTTGGGGGTGCAGGCAAGGGATGTGCTGCTGCCTTTGATCACTTTGGATCCCGTGTTATCATCTGTGAGGTCGATCCAATCAACGCCATGCAAGCATCCATGGAAGGTGAGAGGTCTATACTCACCTAGTCGTCAATTGTTTTTGTGTTGTCCATTGTTGTTGTCTGTTGTTTTCCATCCGTCCTTGTTGCATTGTCCATCATTGTTGTGCTGTCCTTTAAGTTTTCCATCGTTTTCATACTATTCATGTCATGCCACTTCGGGAAACAGGAGAGCCCTGTTGTCAGGTTGTCCCTTGCCAGTGTATAATATTTTCAGTCACATGTGGCTTGAACCATCATGCAATTTTGAAAACTGGGGTGACAGGACTAAAACTTTAATGGATACCAAACATTGATTATGCGCACCCTCATGTTAACTGTTTTTCAGGTTATGAAGTTACAACCATGGCGGATGCTTGCCAACGGGGACGAATATTCGTCACTGCCACCAGCGGCAAGAACGTGATCACGTCGGAACACTTCCTGCAGATGAAGGAGGACGCCATAGTGTGTAATATGGGTCACTTTGATAATGAAATTGACTGGCGTTGGTTGGAGGCCAATGCAAAAGCCGATCCCATCAAGGCAGGGGTAAGTTGCGTGATCGACTACCGTCATACATTTAATGTAACAAGTCATGATGAATGCATGCACAAATATGTTCAAAGGCCCCCATTTTCAATCCTCTGTTCTGTGTTTATATACATGTTCATACTTGAGAACACATTTTTTCTTGTTCTCTGCTGTAACATGGTCACTCCACAGAGTGACATTTGCTGAAATCTCCGCCGACTGCATCGTTCAATAAACTTTCAATTAAAATTGGAGGGTAATATCTGAGCCATGCAACATCCACTTACAGTGGTGAATCTTGGATTTAACATTTTAGTTTGGTTTATGTCCCGCGACTAGACTAGACCACGGGCACATGGGTTTGTGCACTGTATTCACTATTGCTGTTGCCTAGTATATGATAGGTTGGTAAATCATGAGAACTTTGATAACTTTATGGTGTTAATAGCCAAAATGGTGCAAAAGGTTTGTTTTTTAAGTTTATATATAAAATAAGCACAAAATTAGTTGTCTAAACTCTTTGGTGTTCATGTATGTATGCTTTCTGTTAAGGGTAGTATGTGCCTCAAAAGTGAAAGACCTACACTTTTGCTCAAACTTTCCTCAAGTAAACTTTCAACCTTGCTCTTTCAAAATCGTGAATACAAATCAGGGGTCATCTTGCAAAGTTTGATGCTAGAGAAACAAATTACCATACATTAACTGATGTATCACAGTGTTCACTCTATTGGAAAACAGTGAATTTTTAATTTTCACAAAAATAAGATAGTGAAAATTTTATTTACTCGAAGAGCTTCAAAATGAGTCTCCACAAGTGGTAGATCAGAAAAGAACTTTAACCCATTCAACCCCAGTTCCCTGTATACAGGTCCAACTTTACCATAGAAAGCAATGGATTTTGGGACAAACCATGGTGGTGAAAGGGTTAAAAGTTTGAGAGTCCAAATATCTTCCCCTGAGGTGCATTCTACCTTTAAAGCTCCACTAGTTGTATCTTTTAGCATTATTTTTATGGTTTTACCTTCAAGCTGAAATACGTTTGTGAGAATGCACTAATTTAGGTGTGTGTTTACACTTATTATTAACTTCCCTGTGGGACTGTATATGCAATTTTGAACAGATAAAGATTACACTGCAATTGTTTGTTTGCCAAAACATTAAATTGCAGCCCAACATGGAAAAGCAAAAAACCATGGATACTCATGTGCGTATCTGCACTAAAATCTTCACATAAACTGCACAGAGTAGTCCAATGTAATGCATAGGGGTGAATATTTTCAACTGTGACATTGTATCGTCTTTTTCCTTTTCAATATTACCAATTATAGCGGGAAATCAAAATGACTGTTAAAATTTGAATTTGCTTGTCAAATTTTTGATACAGGAATGGTTTCCTAGTACAGTAAAGCCTATATCCTTTGAGAGGGTAGAATTCAGATATATCCGTTGAGAGGGTAGAATTCAGAGAAAATCAGGAGAGAATAGGAAGAAATTTTGACGTCAACAAATTTCAAGAGTTACGGCTAGTGGGGCTTTAATACTTAAACACTGAAAATTAGCGGGAGGATATTATACCTTTCCAATGCCCAACTTTTTTGAAAACAAGACTTATACCTCTGCATCCCTATAATTCCATTTCAAACCTTGTGGTGAATTACGGTTAAGTAAAAACATTGGTAATTATGAGAGGAGTATGATGTTTACTCTTTCAATCAGGTAATACTATAATTTGATCCAAATGTCATTTAAATACATTTTTATGTCTCTGCTTGCAAAGGTAATGAGATATACCCTAGCCAATGGACGTCATATATTACTACTAGGGGCTGGATCCCCTGTCAACTTGGTTTGTGCCAGTGGGTGTCCCAGCTTCGTCATGTCCACTGGGTTCTCAACTCAAGTGTTGGCTCAAATAGAACTCTACACAAAGAAGGATCAGTACTCTGTTGGCTTGCACTCACTTCCCAAAAAGGTAAGCGCTTCAGCACGCCAGCAGCTTTTTTTTTAGAATATGAAACTGTTTACTACAAAATTGGATGCTGGATAATGTTGACATTTTTTCTACTGGAATTGTGATTTTTCATCTCTTACCAACCTCTGTAGCATTTTGAGTGACCATTGGTAGAAGATATGACTACGAAAATCCTCCGTGGAAAAATCATTCATATCGCTGAAATATTAAAAATCCTATTCTTCATCTTTCATGACATACTAAAATTTTGTTTTGAGCTATGGCGAGTCCAATTGGACACCTTTTTGATTTCAAGACTTGAGCTATGCATTTACTCTCTTTCAATACTTTTCTTGAGTTTTGTATCTTTTTTTTTGAAAATACACTATTATTGGACAGAACCTTTGACTTGCTGTAAGAGACATCTTCAAAACTCACCTTTTACCTCTTATCTTGACCCCTTTCCCTCAATTGGAGAAGGCGATAAAAATGGTGACATAATGACTTGTCTCTTCGGACAAACTTGCAGCAATCTCATGTAGACATCTCTTATCCTAGCTGCTCTCACAAACTTGTAATCTTAGTTTGGAGGACAGTGAGATTCTATATAACATGCATATCACACAGTGTCAACAGTATTTGATTTGTGGTCTACTTTAAGCCATTGCCATTTAACCCTTTGAGTGCCATAATTTTTTCCCACCAAAATGTTAGTGAAACATTTCACCAGTTTTTGTAAATTTTTCTGTAATTTTATTGATAATTTTGGACCAAATAGACATAACATTTTATTTGCTAAAGTTTTTTATCAAAATTTTGGCTAAAATCGGGAAAAAATTTGCTAGAGTATACTTTATAAAGGTGACAATAACTGACTTTGGCGCTCAAAGAGTTATAATGACATGGAAAATTACTCCCCAAAAATTTCACGTCCCTTAAAGCTGTGGATAATCCCACCTTTCCATTTTGACTTTGCAATACATTATGATTTGTCAGGGGTTTCGATTGGTGAAATGTGTTATGTATTCATCACATACAGAAATTTGAAAGATTGTCTACATCCATTAAAAATGTGTCCATTTTTCTTTTGTATAATTGACAGCTTGATGAGGAAGTAGCCGCCAGCCATCTTGATAAGTTTGGTATCAAGTTAACGAAGCTGACCGAGGAGCAGTCCTCATACCTAGGCATACCACAAGATGGACCGTTTAAGCCTGACCACTACAGATATTAAAAGGTCGCTTCAGTTAGTTTTACAATACATGCATATCGTGAACTGAGATAGATTGATGAGATTGATGCATACGACTATGATGAGTGTCGCCTGTGATTCTTATGGTTGTGTGGTATTCTTCAATCAGTAATTTTAGAAATTCTTACATCTTGCAACCACCATAATTTATAGATCTGATAACAGAGCAGAAGGATTTTGAATCATGTAATGTTTTTAATGGGTGCAGGATGTGTACCTTCCTTGTGAAAACCGTACGGGGCATATTTGTTTAGGTAGCCCTTTGTTATAATGGAATTGTGTCTAGGACACATGCCATCTGAATGGTGAAGTCCTGCAGGCTCATGAATAAGATAAGATGGCGTGTTAACTGAATACTTTTTAATGCAGGTGAATTAACCTTCTCACCCCACATTTCATGTGCACGGGTCCACATGCATGAGTTAGGAGAATGGGTTGTACAGGTGAAACCATTCTTGTGAAAGGTAGAACCCAGGAAATGGACAAAACAGTAATTAGCAAACATACAGTACACCTTGAATCACAGTCACTTGTGGCTGGATACACGGCGATGGCTGCTGTGGTATGCATTGGATATATATATTTCTGATGCATATCACAGTGGCCATCGCCGTATATCAAACCACAAGTGACTGTGCCTTGAATGATCTATGCAAAGTCAATTTCTTGTATTTACATGGATATAATGTTGGACCACAAATATACACTGTGAAATTAGTGACAACAATTTTACACATATCAAACAAACTTTCATTTTTGCCTTCTGAAGCAAGCCAAGATGAGAATTCATATGTATTCTGTTGCATTTGGGCAATACAAGTCAGAAAATAACGACAGGTATGTTACAAGCCAGACTTAACGATCTGTCATATGAGGAGGCTTAAATCGCCCTGGAGGCATGCACTCTTGGTTTCGTCTCTATGTATAGCGCCCTCACACAACGGATCTTCTTGTCTCAGCTAGGTGTGGTGTGTTTTGTGTCACAATCATCAACAGTGTATTACATGTACTTTAGAAACACAATTTCGTCAGCATAACATTTCCAAGTTTTCTAGTCAACGTATCAAGTAGGATTTCACGTCACATTATTAAAAAGGAAAGAGCATTTTATGACAAAGGCTGATGATTTCTACACTACCAAGTAGTGGAATTATATGTTTGATCTTATCAAAATGCAATAAAGCAATATTGGTGACACAATCGTGAGTCAGCATGTCAATTTCTCCCGTTGAATGAAATTTCACAATAGCAGAAAAAGGCTGCCAAAAGAAATTGTTTGGTTAGCCATGTGATATTAGGATGAATTGCCACTGGTCACCATCAGAGGTTCTGCATCATCAATGCACAAGAAAAGACCAGGCACAAGAAATGGAAAGGAAAGGAAACCAGATGCTTCTATTCAGAGCCAGTGAAATGATCTCTGATGGCCAAGATTGAAAAAGTGGACTCTGGTGGTAGGTGTTATTGCAATGACTGGCCTGAGAATTTATGTTAGCGTGCAATGAATTTTGAGCCGAGACTTATCTTTCTTGTTCAAGAAATTTCAGTGGTATAATGAACTACATTTGCAAAGGGAACTTTATACGTCACCATGACTCATAAGGTGTTAGCGATTTACAGTCTTCCAGCAGATCTGAACGAAAACATGGCATACAGCAATAGGTGTATTCCAAACTAGATAGATCCAGTATTGACTCTGATGCTGAATAAGTGACTGTTCACTGTTAGAGAAAAACACATTTTGAAATTTTGCCAAAAAACAAACGATTGCACAATCTGTTCAAGTTTCAAGTGGGGAAAATTTATGTGAATCGCACTTTGACTGTTGTAAGGTGGGGGCACAATAAAATTTACTCTACACTTTAAAATATGTCATGTGAAAACCAGTAAATATCCATATCTATACACTAATTCAATTGAGCCAAATATGTTTATTCCATACATGCAATAGTAGTGTGATCGAGTGTGTTCATATACAACTTTATTACATGCCTCGATGCGAGTGCAAATCAGTGCATTGATTTGAATAGGAATATCCGGGATGTTAGCGGGCAGGTGAACAATGTACTGACCAGTTTCCATGGTTACCCGGTCCACTGAAGCCCTTCGCCGTTTCGACGTCAAAGTAGACGCGTAACGCTAGATGTAAAATATCCATTCGCGCACTGCTATTTTGACTTTTGTTAAAATCTGTTTGATGCTGGTCGATAATGGTAAAATTGTTTGAAAATGCCCTGCATGTAACTAAATATCATATAGCATTAGCTGTGAAGAGGCATGTAATTTGCCCTCCTGGCATCGGGCAAATCGTCACATGCTCTTGGGCACATTAACCCATGTATTCAGGCAATAATATATACTATATGTATTATGTTCATATTTTTGAATATATATATATATATATATATATATATATATATATATATATATATAATATTATATTACCACCAGTGCAGTCTATAGAGACTCTCCCAATTCCAAACGATGGCATATATTGTCACTTTGTAGAGCAGAAATAAAGCCCTGATTCATGAAAAGTATGTGTTGTTGCCATTTTCATTTTTTAAATATTAAAGTACTTTGCTTCCTAAATCCTACATATGCTTAGTGACTCATTACTTATATGAAATGTTAAAGTGTTTCCTTGAGCGCAGAACAAGGAAACACACTGAGGTATTTTGCTTCCTGAATCCTCCACTGTGCTTGGTAATTCATAAATTATAGTTCTTGATAATTAAATAAATGGTCAAAGTGTTTCCTTGAGCACAAAAGTCTGAAGACTCAACACTTAATAGGTAGTTTCAGTATTTCTCCTTTCAGTGCACGCACACAAACACACATATATACACACATACCAAATCATAACATATATAACGAGTGCTTTTTGTGCAGCAGGATGACCAACACATTGGATGTCATTGCTCCTATGAATTTTCATGAATACAAGATTGACAACATCATCATATCTGTACATCAAAACTAATCACGATAGATACTTCCTTAATTGTATATTTTACTGCTTGTAACAGACAACACGTTAACTTCTACAGGGTAAATGTATTACATCACTCATGAGTGAAGTTTTTCGAGTCAGTTTGTAAATTTCTTGAGAGGGTATATGGATAGATTACTTACGTCATCAATTCTTACTATACGTGTACCGGTAGCTAGTATCCAAAGTTGATCGATAACTGTTTTGAAAACATAAATAGCTTATCTAACGCCTCTGTAAATAGCACTAATAAGAGAATTTGACGGAGTCATCGAATTATACGTCAGCAATGCTCTGGGTCATGAATTTTTTTGTCATTTTCTGATGGAGTCACCGCTTGTTTTGAGAGGGTAGAGTCTATCTATTTTATCATGGACACCAGAGGAATTTTGACTCATTTGTTGCCCATCCCATACATAATGACTTGGCGCTAAGGAAACGGACATATTACCTGAACAGTTTGTACTGCTGAATAGCTGTACAGTTGACACTCAGCTGTCATTCAAGAAATACTGACGATTAGAACTTGAAACGTAGTGTTACGTTTGCCATCTCGTAATACAGATCCAAAGAGATGCAGATTATCAACGTCTTGGTGTGTCATCTTCAGTTACTGAAAGCATTACGATCTAGACTGGTACCTCAACTCTACGAGCGCGACAAATTGGTGGAGAATCCGGGTAGCTGGAGCAACACGACTGTATGATTCTGGGATCTGGTGGTGGAGTCAACAAGCGACGAGTACGAGAGATGGCAGTACCGGTTGAAGGACCACTGAACCACCACCACGATCGGGTCTATGGTGATATATAGCGGCGCATCGAAGATATCCTTCAGCGTTCGGAGGTGAAGACAGGCAGGTAATGTGCTAATGCAATGCCTCGAAGATACTCTTGACGAGATAGTAGTTGTCTATATAAATGGCTAGAGAAGTCTGAAATGTGTGTAAACATAGAACAAGTACGACCAGCCAATGTCAACGATGCAGACGATGCTTGTGGTTCACCTTCCAGTCGGCATTCTAATATATAAGCTTAAACGAACTGATTAATTGACGAATGAACTAACAATGATAAGAATTAGTATTTCGTAATAAACCCACTCATAAGGTTCAGCAACAACGAAAATAAAGCATGACTTTACAGTTAAGGTGAATGTATTTTCTGGTACTTGGAAAATAATCGCAATCATACCAATCCATAATCCAATAACACTAGGTCAGAATTTGTGAGACAATAGTTGTAAACATAGACACAAAACAGCACAGAACAGACAGTAAATAGACGGTACACAAACAAAGTCAAATTCATGAAAGAAAGATATATGGACCTCTTGCCAAAAGACCAAGAAGTGATGTCAGGTGTTTCGAAAATAGTAAGCGCATCCTGCCCCACATGTGGCACCCGCCATATATCAATCTGTAAGTCAGATAGGTAGTGGTCACTAACTAAGGCCCCATGTCACCGATGCCATCAGTGATCATTTGTCGAAGAGAGATATTGTATTTATCTACCAGCTTGCGATACCTGCCAAAAAGCGTTTGAATGTAGAGACACGTCTTGCTCTGGTGTAACCTTGATTTAATAGTTTGTAAGAGAGATGGCCGTGTCTCTCTACAAAATCACCATATGAACTGCATGCTCTTGCATATCGAATAAGCTGGGAAATGTATACCCCATAAGCAGGTGAGAGTGGAATATTACAGATGAGGTGTGGAAAATTGATTACACTAAAGTTTAAATCATCTCTCTTGTCATATAGCCTAGTAGAAAGGTGACCATTACAGTCAAATTCAAGTAAAATGTCCAGATATGAAGCAGAAGAGGCCGTTTCTGTAGTTTCTTTAATCTCCAATTCTGGAGGATAAATCATAGCGAGATATTTACTGAATTCAGAGTTATTCAATGAAATAACATCGTCTATGTATCTAAATGTAAGGTTGAAAGTTCGAGCTACAGAGACCCTTTTCTGCTTGATAAGGTTCTGGATAAATTCTGCCTCGTATGAGAACAGAAATAAGTCGGCAAGTAAGGGAGCACAGTTAGTGCCCATATACACTGTACTGTACTATACCTTTTTAGTCCCCACGGACACCGTCCGGGGGGGACTTATAGGTTTGGTCATGTCCGTGCGTGCGTGCGTGCGTCCGTCCGTGCGTCCGTTCACGCAGATATCTCAGAGACGCCTGGAGCGATTCAAACTTGGTACAAGGATAGTACCCTACCTCATACAGATGCACGTCGATTTGTTTCACAATGCGATCACATTTGGCCGTGTTAGAGGACTTTTTAGTTTTCACCTCCATAGACTCCCATGTATAAGGCAGTCCATAGACTCCCATGTGTAAGGCAGTCCATAGACTCCCATGTATAAGGAAGTCCATAGACTCCCATGTATAAGGCAGTCCATAGACTCCCATGTATAAGGCAGTCCATAGACTCCAATGTAAAAGGCCAAGAAAAAAAATTTAGTTTCTCATCGTATTCATATTGCAAAAAGGATGCAGTGACACAGTTTTTAGTCCCCACAGATAAAGTCCAGGGGGCTCATAGATTGGGTCATGTCAG
>LD354679.1:58867-71422 GCA_001465055.1 Ptychodera flava
CAGCAATAGGTGTATTCCAAACTAGATAGATCCAGTAATTGACCCTGATGCTAAATAAGTGACTGTTCACTGTTAGAAAAAAACATTTTTTGAAATTTTGCCAAAAAAAAACAATTGCACAATCTGTCAGTTTCAAGTAGGGGAAATTTATGTGACTTGCACTTTGACTGTTGTGGGGTGGGGGCACAATAAAATTTTCTCTACACTTTAAAATATGTTATGTGAAAAGCAGTAAATATCCGTATCTATCTATCAAGGCATAAAACGCTGATTCAATTGAGCAAAATATGTTTGTTCAGTACATGCAATAGTATTGGATCGAGTGTGTTCATATATATATTACCACCAGTGCAGTCTATAGATACTCTCACAATTTCCAAAAGATGCCACATATCAATTGTCACTTTGTGGAGCAGAAATAAGCCCTGATTCATGGAAAACAAGAGTGTATGTGCATGTGTTGTAGTCATTTTCATTTTTAGCTCATATTTGGTTTTGTATATAAATACCAAAAAGAGCTTATATGATGAGTCTGTGGCGTCTGTATGTCTGTGGGTATGTATGTGCGGATATATGTCTGTCACACACAAAGGCTCCCATACCGCCAAAGCTACAATCTCAGTATTTGGTGTACAGGTAGATGCAGGGGTTGGGATGTGAATTTGTTCAAATGAACATGTCAGTGTCAAAAATGTGCAAATGAGGTAAGAAAAAGGGAAATCCTGCAAATGTGCAGGAGTGATAGCATGCCAGTGACTGAAACAGGCTTGAGTCATTTCCTGTCATTGTTTATGAGCTGTTACATAGTAACAGACCTGCTCAAACCATAGACAGTAGGAGGGGGGGGGGGGGAAGACTGTCTATGCTCAAACTAAGAGGGGCTAGCCGTAGTGCTGTGCATGTTGCTAAAGTTGACATCCAGTACTTAAAATTTCAGACCTTATTTACTTTTGTCATTCTTTTTTTCTGGTTTCTTGTTGTTTTTCTGGTTGTACTGTGCAGAAATCATTGTCATAACATTAACGTAAAATTTTCCTACACTGAACAGATAGAAACAATATTTATTTTTGATCTTTGGTAACCCATACTGGTATATACCAATTCTGATCAAATTTGAGCGACACCGGAATTATTTTTAAAAAAAAGTACTACATATGCTTAGTGACTCATTACTTATATGAAATGTTAAAGTGTTTCCTTGAGGGCAGAACAAGGAAACACACTGAGGTATTTTGCTTCCTGAATCCTCCACTGTGCTAGGTAATTCATAAATTATAGTTCTTGATAATGAATTAAATGGTCTACAAAGTGTTTCCAAAAGTCTGAAGACTCAACACTTAATAGGTAGTTCCAGTATTTCTCCTTTCAGTGCACGCACACCAAATCATAACATATATAACGTGTGCTTTTTTGTGCAGCAGGATGACCAACATATCGGATGTCATTGCTCCTATGAATTTTCATGAATACAAGATTGACAACATCATTTTTACATCAAAACTCATCACGATAGATACTTCCTTAATTGTATATTTTATTTGCTTGTAACAGACAATGCGTTAACTTCTACAGGGTAAATGTATTATGTCACTCATGAGTGAACGAACTTTTTTGAGTCAGTTTGTAAATTTCTTGTGAGGGTATATGGATAAATTGCTTACGTCATAAATTCTTGAAAACAGTAAACTATTTCTAATGTTGGATGCTAACAGGTAAATTCTAACATACACAGGCAGATTGCAGTGTACGACTAGTAGGCTAAGGTAGAATGCGCCTCAGGGAAAGACATTCAGACATTCAATCTTTTAAAATAATAATTTGGTCTGCCACTTGTGGGGGCTAATATTAAAGATCATGGAGTAACTTAAGTTTTTAAATGCTCAATTTTTGAAGATTGAAAATTTTATTTTTTCCCCATAGGTTTAACACAGAGATGGCGGCCATCTTGAATTTCAAATGTTGGTAAATATCGGGTAATTTGTTTCTCTATAACCAAATTTTGCATGGTGATCTTGATTTTGAAAAGGAATGATTTAAAGTGTGCTTGTATTGAGGAAAAATTAAGCAAAAGTTTAAGTCTTTCAAGTTTGAGGCGTCAACTACCTACAGGCAAAAAAAAAAAGCCAAATGACAAGTTGGTACATAATGGAACCTACATGTCTTTCATATATTAAAATACACAGCTAAAAATGTACAGTGCATTTTACATTCCAAAAAAAAAAACCAAAAACCAAAAAGACTGATAACAGTTAAATAACAATGTTCCAGGGCATACTCTATATCTCTGGAACATCTAGAAGTGATCCTTAGCTACTCTACCCTGACTCTTTCAAGTACAAACATTCCTGTTGAAGAAAATTTGGTTTTGTGATTGATGGTCTGACGGAATCAGCTGACCGCAATGGGAATGTGCCCAACTTAATAGGTTACTATTTTTGTAAAACTACAGAAGCCACTCTGGTTTGATCTCTTCGAAATGGAGCAATGAACTCAAGAGATCTTTTGCACTTTGAAAGCCTCTTTTAAATAGATAAAGTTGAGTCTAAAACAACGGTCTTGTTCTTCATTTTAAAATATGTTCAGCTTAAAAAGTAGTGTTGTGGAATACAAGGACCCTGGTCAAAATAAACATTGCTTGGCTCTCTGTACTCCTGAGCAAAAAGACACAAGTTGTACTTAAGTGACCAAAATAGTGCTCATTGCAAATTTATGATGAAGGATTATGCACCATGGGAGATTTCAGATTTAAATTCAAACTTTTGACAAGACCTGAATGCAAAATGATGCAATGTTCAGTTTAACTTATGACTAGAATGTATAGTGACCCGATATGAGGTTGCAGTCTAACCTATTGAACTGTGGACATGCCAAAAAAAGGTATGATATTACATCAAATACTGATCAGACACATATGCAAATGTAGTACGTCAGAAAACCTGAGTAAAACCCAGATGAGATTTGCAATTTTTCTCAGTATCTCTCACATGGATTATGCATACACTTATGAAAAGATGAATGAAACAAGTCGTTTATGGTCAACAGAGTTGTGGGTCAATTCTATTGTTACTTTTTTAGTTCAGGGAAAGATTGTTTTGTTTTCGCAGATTATGAAGAGTTTATGACAAGTTCTATTACCACCGAGTAGATCTTTCCTTCAATCTGTTCTTTACTTAGTTGTATAAATTGGTACACAGTGACTTTCCTCAGTGGTATCATGAACCTAGCCCACCCAGAGAAAGAATTTCAACATGTCAATCTGCCAAGGCTGATACTGTTATCAGAAATCGGTTATCCAACTGTTTGGATTGGCTGATGACACACAAAAAATAACAAAATTAATGCTGACGTGTCATGATACAGACAGGTTGTTTGTGCAAGGCTGTCACACCCTGGCAAGTGTGTCTGATTAAAGTAAAGTACACGCTTTGCACCCCCTAACCCTGTCAAGCTTGACATGTGCCATTAAAGGAACCACATTGGAAATGACACTCAGTACATGCTAACATGGTAATCACAGTGCAAACATTTGCTATCTGTGAGAAATCATTTAAAAACAGAATACTCTATGCACCATTGCATAATATTGGCGTATCTTTCCCTGGCATGTCAAAAAAAAAACTGGGTTAGACAGAGAGGGATAACTGTGACCATGAACAGTGATATGACTGAGTGATATACACTTGTTATTTGATGGAAAAAGTTAAACTTGACAAAAATATAAACACTATTGGTAAACAAGCATTAAAAATAACCAAATTCAAATACTGTAACATTCTATCAGTATGTACTGTACTTTGAGGTTAATGTACATACAAAAATAATTGTACAATAAACAGAAGTGTCAGAGGTCACAGGTACTCTGTATGAATTACACCCATGCCAGTCAAATGTAAGTTGTCATTTCAAAACTGATTAAAGCATAAAAATTTGTAAATTACAAGAAACACATAACAAAAAATGTATCCACTGACAAAAAACACACTCACATGTGAATAACTCTCTTTACTATTGTACCACTGACAGCTTCCTGACACATGATATGATAGCCCCTGCCATCCAGCTCACACCCAGTAGCTACAAAATCCTAATGAACTGAATTCTTTGAGGCTGGTAATAGGGAATTGGTATGCTCATAACAACACATACAGAGTATTAAGCTATCATATATATGTGGCAGCGGCCTCACATGTCATGAAAATTGTGTCAGCTAAAAATAACATAATTGAACAAATAAGCTGGTTGCCAGCAAAACCAGATTGAGCTACAGAAAATGATATCGCATTACTATCCAAAATGCCACTGAAAACCCTGACAGAATTCCCTGCACCAACTTTGTCGCCCCTCTATTTTCTACGAACTTACAAATCTCTCTATTGCTTGAGTTCTATACTTTAAAATTTACCCTGAAAATCTTACCTATCTATTTTTCAGCTACTCAAAAATATTATTAGACAATCTTGCCCTGCAATTTTTTGCTCCAGTTCTCAATGAAAACTGTAGATACCAACTCTAATTGGATAGTATTTGTTAAGCAGTCTACATGCACAGAAGAATGATAGACTAAAATGATAGACAGGTGCTAACTGCACTTTGTGGCGGATAAAAATCACACTACATCAATTTACTCAAAGACAGATATTGCTGAGCACAAACAAGCATAGATTCAATCACATGGCTATAATATAAATACAAATACATTTTCATATAATAATATAAGAATTTAGTCAAATACTTTTCATGAACTTCATGACTTTGAACAGATATATTTTACATAGGTAGTAATCTCTGTACTTTGGGCTCTATAATTATCTGGTTGCTAGCATTCTACTTTCTATAAAATTTGCAGGCCATGAAGAGGCCCCTCTTTTGAAGGTTTCTGAAAGCTACAGGAATTTTCTTTAGACAATACCTGGTTGTAATGATTCTGACTGATGTAAATATCAAAAATTAACAATACACAGGTTGATAAGAAAGCTTTGCTACAATGACAGGCAACAATAATAGGTTATCAATATCCTATAATAATTATATAATATTTATATACATATTATCAATATCTAGCAAAACAATTAGATACACTAACAGAATTCAGTTTGTCTCTTTGATCTAAATTTGTCCCGCACAAAATTTTTTTCAGAAAACTTTTTACCATTGTTGTGAAATTGAGTTGGTCCACTCGCTCCAACTGAACACTTAACAAGTATCAAATGTCGCTGCTATTCAAATGAAGTACCTCTGTTGTCTGAAGTTTAGAAGAATACCTGAACAAATTGAACACAATGTATCTGACACTGATATCAAACATAATAACATAACTTCAACTTAAATATCATTACATCACAGGCACACACGCTCATATTTTGTACACTGAACATAATATAAGAGTCATGTAAGACAATGTAACACTTTTCATTGGCTACTGTTCACGATAATAGTGAAATACACATTCCACATCAATGAAAATATTCTTAACATGACCATGACAATGTATTTCTGTCTGCAAATAGACAGTGATGACAAATGTCTGAGAGCACAGGTTTCTAACATCAGTTCAATGATTTCAGAGTCATTTTTTAAAAATACATTTTTTTTTAAATATACTGGTATATCTATAGTTCATATATTATATGGCAGCTGGACCCTTGCAATGCCACAAACTGATGGATATGTCTTTTGGAGTTGCATTTTACAAGATCTGTTGTCAATATTCAAGTATGGCTTTTTGAAATGTACAACTGGATAAAAAAGTTCTTAGAAGGGTTTCTCGGCACATGTGGAGATCTTGTCAGCCACACTGGATAGCAGTGCCAGTGGAAGTCAGATTACATCTTATGTCTGAAATACACTGAGTGTTTATTTCAGTCAATTGTGGTATTTCTTTTGTATTAAGCACCATGTTCTTTCTATTGACACTTGAAGGTCACAGCATTGGTGATCCAAAGAGTTACAAGCATATAAACATTAACACTTCTTCATTGTCATTATCATCATTGTTGTCATCCCAAATGGCAATCACCAGCCAAGGAGAAAATAGTCACAAGATATGAACACTCCAAAGTCACTGTTGCTTTATTTTGATGCCTGTATTCTCTTGACAACTTGTTCCACAAGCTCCTCTAAAGTTTAATTGCAGTTTATACATTGTAAGGCAGTCCACACTGTCTATAGAAATTTTTCCTTGGATCACTACTGACGTTGGTTTTCCACGGTGAATGCCAATCAGATGGAAACAAGAGCAGGGAATACCAGAGAGAAGTTGAGCCCGCTGAATATTCCTATAATAAGGAAGAGTGCCATCATGGCTCCAGCTGTTGCAGAGTACTCCGGATCAACCAACCTGTTGACCACAGAGAAATTGTACTGTTACGGTTTTGTTACAGGTCAAATACATGTAGTTAACAATTTGAAAACCAGCCTCTATGTATTGGAATGAGTACATTTCTTTTCATAATATGATCTTGAAAAAGCTTGCAATTTACACAAAAGGGGGAAATATAAATTGGCAAAGTTTTCCTTAACAGTATTGCACACTTTCTGATATTAAAGATTTACATTGTACCAGTAGATACTTGACCCTTTATACTGGTTAGCAGAATGTAATTTGTTTATATATCTATGGAAAATTTATTATAAGACTCAAGCATTCATTAGCATCTCTCTATAGAGCTTTGATGTTCATACATCAACATTTTTAGGTGACACCTTTGGTCATTGCAGAACACTGTACATGTTCAATCTTTTCAAAGGAGATTTTGAGAAGCCTATAATACTTGGGTAGATTTTTATTCCCTTGATAGGAGTAGGCTTCCTTAACATTTCTTAATATTCCTAGAATAGTACCTTAGTTTGCATGTTGTGCACACTGTGTATTGTTTGGGCAGAGGGCTAATGCTTAGTATTTCAACATACTCCATGGAGGAGAGAAAGAAAATGGAATTTGTGTACAAAAAGGATTAAAATATTATAAAAAAGTTACGGCTATTGTCCTTTAAGCATATTTCAAGGTTCTGTTCCACTTGACTTCTACACTGATACAAAATAGTAACAACAATGCCCGTGGACTGCGACCTTGTCCTTTTCATGATTATTTTTATGATCCTCTGGTCTGTGTCAGTAGACAAACATTACAGGTTGGAGTGGCATGTTTTGTATCTTATGCACAGCTAACATTTCAAATGATCGGCAAAAGTTCATGATGTGTTTCATTCAATGGTAAAATCAACTTATTTATCCAAACCGAGGAAAAACTTACTTTGGTGCAGCCATCATGGGCAGACTTTTCAGGTAGCCGGAAGACAATGAAAAGGCCATGACCAGGATGACGTAGACGATGTCGTTATTTATAAGTACTGGTAAGGTCCTTGCATAGGGCCTGTAGTTGCTAAAGAGGAAGATTGGGAAGAAGATGAGGCGACTTGTAGTCGCTATCCAAAGATACCTTGACCTTGGCTGGAACGAAAAAGATAAAACAACATTACTAAAGATGTTACTAACTCATCACAGAAGAGAAAGATCACATTGCTTCAAATGGTACTGCGGTTCTTTTTTTCTTTCAATGGAATTTGTACACAGGTGATTGCGATGCACATGTAGTGGCAGTTAATAGGGTAATTTCGTGCAAAATATCAGTATGTTAACATATGTTGGTTCACCTGATTTTTCTCTGGCAATCTCATATAAGGTTCCATTCCCATAAAGTGACGTGATGAAGGTTTGGGACTTGAACGATAAATAACGGAGTGCTTGAAATCACATCAGGGTTAAACAAACTAAACTGAGGGTCATGAACATGACCAAGGTAAAATGTGACAACAATAGATCAGCACTGAACTTCTGCACAATGACTGAACAAATCTGAATGAGGTTGACTCTTTGAAAGCCCTCGCAGATGAAAAATGTGCCCTGTCCATTGACGACACATTACGCATACATGCGCAAGAGTTACCTTCCTAAAGTGCATCAAATTCAACAGACAGCAACACTGTTAACATCTGGTTATTTTCTTTTATTTGGTATGAATTTGCAAAGAGGACGAATGAAATAATTTGACTTACCCACTGAAACCACACAGGAAATATGCTACCAACAAAGTCACACATATTAAAGAGCAGGAAACAGGTCAGGGGAGTGAAATATTTAACTGAAAATGAAAAATACAAATGAAAATTAATGCAACATGAATTTGGTGAGACATTTCTTTTTTCATGTGTCTTGGCTGCTTGATATATTAAGGTAGAATTCACCTCGGGGACAGATGGTCACACTCTCAAATTTTTACGATGCTCTTCTGATCTGCCATTTGTTTGGGATCATTGTGAACTCTTTGGTGTAAATAAAATTTATACCCTCTTATTTTTGACAGAATCAAAACAATTCTTTCCCATACAGTGAACACAGTCCAAGGGATGGTGACAATTTTGAATTTCAAATATTGATAATTTTAAGGTAGTTTGTTTCTCTAGTACCTACATTTGCACGGTCAACCCCAATATTTGTTTTTGATTTTGAATAAGAATGTTTAAAAGTTTCCTCAACAAAATTTTGAGCAAAAGTTCTAGTATTTCACTTCTGAGGCACATACTACCTAAATGCAGACTTGTGTCTGCCTGCAGTGGCAATTCCATATAACAACACTGATCATAAGTTTCCAGTATCCATTTTGTGTTTCAATGGTATATAAAGAATGTTCGCACAATTCACTTCCAGGACATGGAAAACCTCTTCTCCCACTCCACTTGTCACGCATGCAGGTGCAGAAATGGCACTGCCAGACAGGTTGAAAGCCTGTTCTGTCTGTGTCCGGGGTAAAATAAATCACTGAAGTGTTACATCACAATGCTGTTTGAGGGTTTAACTCACAAGATGCCACTTACATTTGAATTCTGATACCTCCCCACTTGGCTCTACCTGGACCAATACAGCTGGGAAAATTGCCAACGTGACAAAGAAAACCATCCAGATATTGAACAGCTGCCACTTGATCTGGTGGAATCAAAATAAACCCAAACTGTGAAAAATGCTGCAAAATGGATCATCCTTTAATATTTAGTGTCTGGCAGAGTATATGATCTTGCTCTCTCCTTTGCATGCCACATTAACAAATAGTCTTCTGAAAGATATCCTGGAGCATAGTTGTTACAAAGGCACACTTCAAAATAATTTCACAGAGACACATCCATCAGAGTGGAAATGCGAAGTCAAACTATATTATATGGCATAGTGCCAAACTCTACCTTCCAAAAGATCTTCAGGAAAGGGGGTGCTGCCGGGACCCGACGTTTGGGTGGTCCCTCTCCTTTCTTGTCATCTGGTTCGTCTTCATCTTCGTGTGACTGGTGCAAGTAAAACTTGACATACGGCTGGAAAATGCAAGTAATACACAACAATGAGTAACAGCCTTCCCTATTTCTTTAGGTTCATTCTCAGTAGCCATGGTTGAGCAAAGATGACAGAGGACTGAGGTCTGCTCAGACAAATGCTACTTGCTATTCAACTGGTATAAGGTTCAAGGGCACGTCTATCAGCATGATAGAGCATGCAGACCCAGGACTGGGTAGACCAGACTGCAGGACTGCCAGACTTATGTTGATACTGCAGCTAGTGACTGTGAAATACTGAATGCATATGCATAAGAAAACGGCAGAATTCATACCCAGTGTTACAGATACATGTACAAGCCAGAGTGTTTTTGAACAACTCTGCTATATGCCCCACTGACAGCAAAGTTATTTGGTGGCAAATGTCATGCGTAAAGTGTTTGCTGTATGCACCAGTTACTTACAATGAGCTGTTCACATGATGGGATGATTTCTATTCATACGCACCTACTATCTGTTTCCTGTTTGTTTCTTTTCCTTCCTTGAGTGAAATAGTATTGTTTATGCTCAATTTTTACCTCTGATGGCATTTGAAAAGTGATTTCTTAAGGAATTCCCAGACAAATAGAAAGGGGTTTGTTTGAAACTCACCAGTTTGTTCATTAAAACAAATGTTGCATAGCATATGATCAGGACAGCTAAGGCACAGGAAAAGTATCCTATGGCAGCCGCCTTAAGAGATGATGCAACTGTAAAAATAAATGATATAGAATAAGATTACTGCACATAAAGTCTAAATACTATGAGTGCTGCAGATAAACAGTAACATCACTTGAGATCGTGGGCTTGTGAAAAGACAAAGTAGCACACTATGATGGAGTTGTGAAAAGATAGAGGGTATGTGAGGATTATATTCAGGTACAAGAAAAACAGTGTGTCTGCACTTACCTGTGATAGACAGGATTGACACCAGTGACACAAATGTTCCCCCAAGTCCCTGTAAAAACATCAAGGTAATGTAAGATTACACGTTGTAAATACACACTGAGATGTCATGGGATTTATGTCACAAGTTTCTGAAACCTATTACCCGGTAATTAACACATCAAATACTGAGGTGATTAGATCTCAAGTTTTGGCAGAGGATGTACGTCCAGACATACAGATGATGGCACTGAAGCTGACTGATCCCCATAGCTCCCAATGCTATATTATGACTAATGGGAGCTAAGAAAAGGCAGCGGTACACAAAAGGTTTCCAGTATTATAATTCCATTGGAAATAATTGAGTTGGGTATTGAGTATTACTTTGTCCAGAGGGCGCATCATTACCATGTACGCATCTATGAAAAATTTCTTTCAGAAATGAGACCCAGTGACAACAACGGTGAACATCATCTTTGTTGATACAGGACTTGGAAAATCATTGTGCCTGACAAAACAATCACCAGCTCAAGTTGGTGCATTATAGCTTTAGAAAAGCAGAATGAATGTTGGAATCGTCGATTAACAGATCCTGATGGCGAAGAGAAGTTATATCATAGATGGAGAAAATGCTGATGTTATGCATCACACCAGCAGTATCAACAAAGCCTTGTTCAGAAAGATAGGATCCTTCCAGAATGAAATGTAGCAGGCTGTTGGGGGCAAGTTTTTCACTTGTATCTAGGGTTTCTCTGTTCACGAATCAGAAGATGGAATTCAAGCAGTCATCATAATTCTGCATGACACACTTTGACTACAACGGTCCGAAATCAAGTGTGATTGGTGTGATCACATCAGAAAGCAACAAATCTTATTGAAAATGCTCTTTTCTGCAAATAACCATCATGCCAGGCATATGGCAAACAGCGACGATTAAGTCACTGTGTGTAATGATCCAGTTAATTTATTACACACACATTAATCTCTGTCTTACTTCAGAACAAAACTACATTGTATGTCATTAAAAGATAATGTATCAGTTATATATGAGCTATTGTACCCTAAATCCCATGCTAGGGTGCTCTCTCAAAAACTGCACGAACGATGCAAAACAGCTTTATAAATTGTACACTGGATGGCATTTTAACCAGCTTCTATCAGAAAGCAGACACACGTATAGAGGTTGATAAATTGCATTATTACCTGGCCAGCAAGTACACCCTGTGTATATTTCACTGGCAGCCTTCCAGCAAAGCCAAACAAGCTTGACTGATAGACCGCTGAAGCACCTGTTATCAAATGTGAAAAGAAAAACAAATTCCATATTTCATAATGCATGTTTTACGATATTTACAAAAGAGAGCCCTCTATGCAAATTTAGGCTTGTGCCAGTGTCTGATATTTTGTGGGCAACTCCACATCAGGTTGGGTTGAGATAATTGGAAGGAAATTGGTCACCTGAGTGAGTGTTATTATGCTGCAGGACACGTAATGTCCAGCGGAATTCAAGAATTACAATGTCAATATTTTACACGTGATGAAACTGAAACTGATGCCTTTACCTCATCAGGAAACTGATGCAAGGAAATTACACTGCTTACAGTGTCCATTCATTCAAATTTTCTTACAATTTAAGGACTGCCCAGGATATTTTTGGCAATTTTCAGCATGTTAACCCATAATATCATATAAGTCGCCTTAAAGAAAAAGATTCAATTTAACTCGTGACAATATTTAAAATACGTCCAATCTGCTGACATGGTATTTCAACTGTCACTATATGTATGTGTGCAGCTGCAGAGTCCATAACTTAACATAAGCTAGCTGCCACTGATGCTGCTTTTTGGTCAATGCTATACGGACCCCAGATTTGGACGTATGTTTATTTCTCGCGTCAGTTTTTTACTGAGCCCAACAGTAAAAGCTCCCGATGTAATTATGAATACACACACGTAACATCATTAGCATAATGGGGAAGAGTGCAGAGTACAAATTTGCATGAAAAACATACCATTAAATGCCACCACGGTTCCCATTGTTACTCCGTAAAAAATGCCCGGCCCTGTCATTGAGAGAAATAAATGAATTGAGTAAGTTAATACTAAAACCATATCACTACTCATCTCAAACTTGGTAGGCTGTGAGTTAACAATGATTTGAAGTGAGCTTTTTATGCAAAATCTGTTCATGCATAAGTTTCCCATTTGAGAAAGTGTTTCATAACAGTTTATTTAAATATAATAACAGGAAACAAATATAAGTTACTACATCATTAACTCGATCTGCACTGCTGGAAGAGTCCAACTGTATGCAC
>LD354679.1:109239-121338 GCA_001465055.1 Ptychodera flava
ATGTGTGTTTCAACAATCAAACCCCCCCCCCCCCCCCCGCGACTTTTTAACCCTGTTCAATCACATGTTGATCTGCCCAACATCAGCAATACGATGTTCGCATTTTCCTGTATTTCTGCACAGTACCGAGTGCAAAAAGTGAACATTTCATGTTACTCAGCCGATTCAGTTCTGGGGAAGCTTGTATAGTCATAGTTATGCAAACGAGGTGTTGAATTGTGCATTGCATGCAGTGTTACATGGTAATGGTATACGAATTGTTGAATTTACATACAAATCATAGCAATGCCCTAGATATTTTGTTCGCATTCAGAACTTGCAAATATTGGTGCTTTAATAAATTGAGTTTTGTTTTCCTGTTTTAGCCACCGTCTCAGACAGCAACACTGAGAAAACATCAAAAGATGTGCAGGGTGGCCAATGACACGCTTAAGAGCTATGGCATATTCTTGATAATTCTCGGCGGACTTGGAATATTGTTTGGCATGATATGTTTTGGTGTTTGTGTGACCACTATTAAGTACGGTGCCGGACCTGTATGGTGTGGAATATTTGTAAGTATCTGTGAATTCCAAGTTGACATGCATTTTCATCTTCATCTGTGCCATCATACAACCTTCCATTTCAATGAAATACTACAATTCCTTGTCTGCGAGTCATCTAGAGATGGGTATCTATCAATCTGTATAGACATACATAGGTGCACACATACATATATGTGTACACACACACAGACACACACACACACACACACACACACACACACATATGCAAACACACACAGACACACCATTTTATATATATGTGTGTGTGTGTGTGTGTGTGTGTGTGTGTGTGTGTGTGTTATTTAAGTCTCTGTTTTTAAAGTGTTTGGAGAACACTGATATCCGTACCAACTTAAGACCTTTGACTCCTGGATGACATTTTTTGAATGTTCTAGGTTGTAATCACAGGTATATGTGCCTACAAAGGTGGTGCAGTGCCAACCAATGAGAGCAATCGAGGATGGGTAAGCTCTTTCCTACTAAACTCTGTTAATCGTTTGTTATGCGCTATAAAGCAATAGTGGATTTCATTTATCTCTGATGAGATAAAAAAGGTTCAGAGAAACCTGGCTGAAATCTTGAATTGTTACTCAGCACCGTTTACGACTGTAATGCTCCTGTGCTTTTATATTCGAAAATGCATATGCAGGGCAAAGCTTTTATTTTTTTTAAGCTGTTGTCCATGCATAGTTGACTTTAGGTGGCTGATTATACTGTGATCCTGAGAATCGCCGACTATTAGCAATTTATCAAACTTCATAAATCAAACTTCCAATGACTCATCCCATTTTTTCAACTTTTAATCGCTTTATCTTTTTTTCATTTAGGTCGGAGTGTTCCTTGCCATGGATATCATCACCATCATACTCTCATTTGCATCCTGGTGTTTAGCCATAGCTGCTGTGGCAGATGACAACGAACAGTATTACGGCTGTCACCAGTTTGGGATGCGCGACGGGCGGTACACATGTCTCGATTCCACCAGCTATTTCTCAGTATGGTACAAAACTGCGGTCCCTCACAGTGAACACAGTGCAAGTCTCGGCATCAACTCCGTCAGCCTCATAATTGCCTTCATTCAGTTCATCGTGACCTTTGTCTTTTCCATCGTTGGTTGTTGCATTTTGTGTGCTGGCCCGGATCAGAGACAGGTAATGGCATCTTTATGCAAAAAGACTGATCAACGTTGTAAATATTTTTGGATGGTCACCAATTTAGGACTTCTCAGCCTGGCAGCATTGACCTTAATCACAAAATCATGAGCCTGCATTTCAAACTTTTAACCCTTTGAGCGCCAAAGTCAAGTTTTGTCTCCTTTAGAAAATATACTCCCCAGTCAATTTTTTTTTCTGATTTTTGTCAAAATTTTGATAACAAACTGTAGCCAACTAAATGTGATGTTCATTTGGTCCAATATTATCAAAAGATTACAGAAAAATTCATAAAAATTAGTAAAATTTGGTAATATTTTGACTCTTGCATTTCACATGAGTCAGTTATAGGTCACTCCCCTCCCCCTTACATGTCTTAATTCCTGGAATCAATTTGCATGCTGAATTTCAGGACTAGTCAACCTGTGTCAGAACAGTGCAATGATAATTACCTTCTTTCACAAACAACGCTTACATATTCTGTACATTGGATGTCACTTTGGACTTGAGACATGCTGATTCCAGTTTTATTGACGGTATCATATCAAAAATGATGTAAGTTAGGTCAGTTTGGTACAAATGTTGCAGGCGACTTTGATCATTACACCAAATTTGCAGCAAGTAGTGATTTTAGATTGTTGGTTTCCACAACAGAAAAACTACTAGATTTACCAGTTCTTTGCAACTGTTTTGTATTTTTCTCCCCCTCCCCTTTCTCCAACAGACGGTAATATACCAGACTACACCAGCTGGGCAGACGGTAATAGTACAGCACAACCCACAGATGGTACAGGCAACACCTGCCCAGGTCATCATAATGGGTAAGTCCACTCAATGTTGTCTCAAACGCCATCATCCCCATGTCCCCATACATAGGTCCAACCAACCCATTGAAAATAATGGAAATGAACCACAATTTGGTGGTGAAAGCATATTATTATTAAGGCTGCACGTGACTTGGTGACAGATATTCGGACTCTAGACTTTCACAATGCTTTTTTGGTTTACCACTTGTTAGAGCCGAGTTTGAAACTCATGGAGTAAATAAAGTTTTCACAGGATTGATTTTGCGAAAATAAAAAATTTGATTTTTTCCCATCACTTAAGACAGGGATGGCAACCATTTTTAGCTCACATTTGGTTATACCAATGTTAGTTTATCGTATAAGCTGAAGTCGATGGCGTCTGTATGTATGTATGTATGTATGTACGTTGAGTATGTCAATCAACATCAAAAACATGCAAGCTGCTGCACGTTTCAGCGTGGTATTTGGTGTGTGGATGCATCCTGGGCTATAGATGGTATTTTGTTCAAATGAAGTCTGCATTGCCAAAATTATGCAAATGAGCTTATAAAATGTGAAAATGGTCAAGAATTAATAACTCGAGAACCGCTGTTTTGATTGCTCTTAAAATTTGTGTGCAAGTACCTTAGGTGAACCTTATACAGTTTTATGAATATTGTGAAGATATCCTTAATTTTGTATTTTTACTGAATTTTTTGGTGATTTTTCTCATTTTAAGTAAAAATTCTTCTTCTCTGAAACCGCCAGCCCAATCGCTCTCAAATTTGGGTTGGATCTTTGTGAGGTGTTCCTCTTCTAATTTGTTGAAATTATGACAAAATTGGGAAAATTACTACTTTGGAGCAATTTTGTCATTTTTGGTCAAAAGATCTTGAACAGTATTTTCTTTTTAAAACCCCTGGACAGACAGCCTTTATATTTGGTACACAGACGTACAGAGATTACAATAGTTAGATATGTGGAAATTGTCCTGAAATATACAAATTTGTATTTTTAGCTCCCATATATGCATATGTATATATGCAAATGGGAGGTATTCGTACAAGGTGGAAAAATATCGTCTGTATGTATGTATGTATGTATATACGTATGTATGTATGTATGTATGTATGTATGTATGTATGTATGTCCGTCCGTCCACATCAAAAACTCCTAAACCGTAGCACCTACTGTCTTAGTATTTGGTGTACAGGTGCACCTAGGGTGGTTCTTAGGGTTTTTGTTAATAAGATATATTGAAATTAAGTTGGAACCTGGAATTTTGAATTTTTGGGGCAACTTAGCGAAACTGTCAGTTTTACTGGGATATCTTTCATTTTGTATTTTTAAGATTTTTTTGGTAATTTTATACCTACTGGAACTAAGAGTATATAATGTGGTGATTTAGTAAGCATTTGATATGGTAAACTGTATTTGGTGTTGAAATGCAGTAAAAAAATCCTGGCAGATTTTGAAAAAATTCCAAACAAATGTCAATAAAAAATTCAGCCAGAGAAGGTTTGACAAAAAGAAAAGGTGGGAGAGTGGGGAAAAAAGAATGTACAATGGATCGGATAAAAAAGATAATGTACCTCATCGATCTTCCAGACACCACCCCTTATCAAATGCGCAATTAACCATGCAGTGTATTTTAGTTTAAGATGTCAAGTTAGGTAAGGATTTGAAAGGAATAGTCAAGTTCACCACAGTTTAACTTTATCTCTTGTGTCATCATCCCTGTGTAATTGGTTAAGTTCGTAAGTTGTTCCAGATGTGGATGCACCAGCTGTTCTGGAAGAAAACAATGTTTACTTTTCCCTGTAGAGTTTCTGAGTTGATGATTGTATGTTGAAATTTCTCCATGTATATGGTGTATGGGCAAAGTGTAAACATTAGTTGCATGTTATGTATTTCAGTCTATGTCAAATATTGTAAATGAAAAATCAAGAACAGTATACTGTGTGCTTGTAAAAGATAACATATTTGTCATTACATAAACTGCCTTGCAGATTGATTGTCTTAAAGATTGTGTGCTTGTAAAAGATAACATGTAAAAGATAACATATTTGTCAATACATAAACTGCCTTGCAGATTGATTGTCTTAAAGATTATCACAGAAGTAGAAAAGGAAAAGAAACTAATCAAATTGCAGTAACATATTCACTCTCAGTGCCTGTATAGGCCTATACTTAACTATTTTATCATTACATTCGGCTGTGTGTTATATATTTATCACTCTCCATGGGCCAAGGCACACTTGGGGTCAATGTCATCACTCTGTGCCAGTCTGTGTATGTCAGTCTGTCTGTATATGTATGTCCATGTTTCATACAATTGTTGACTTGTTTTGATAACTATATGGGAGCGAACAGTGATGTTGTCACTATTTTTAAGACAATATTGTCATTTTTGGTCAAGAAAACTTGTTCTCAAATTACTTGTTTGATAGCTTTGTAACTTGGTATAAAGTCCCGATGGATGTTATTAGATAAATTTTCTGCTCAAAGTGTTGGGAAACCTCCAAAATTGTATATTTTAGGTAATTTTCTTAGTTTGTGACCTTAAATGACGTACACCAACCCAGGATATGTTGTGAGACAGTTTCGAAGGCTGTGAACATAATTTTGTCATATTTGGTATCAATTTGTAGGAAAATTTGATCTAGAAAACAAAGCTGAGGTGAATTTTTTCATTGCGGACCAATTTTTGCAACTTTTCTATGTAAGACATACAAGAACTGATGAGAAATTTGGATCCAGGATAATTCCAGATGTTGTAATCACTGCCCACAGTGGGAAGGCATTTCACTATCTGTAACTAACTTAAGTGCTGTTTACATTAGAATGATAACACTCATCGCATTAATTAAAATCTTCCCAAGGTTGTAAATACATTTCCTGTCATCTGGTGTTATGCAATACCAAGGGATGGAACATTTGATATTCAGGAGGGAGTAGGGTCTAGAAGATTGATGAGGTAGCATTACTTTTTTACCGGATCCCTTGTGCATTTTTTTACCCACTCCCACCTTTTCTTTTTATCAAGCCTTCTCTGTCTTTTTTTTGTTGTTGACATTTGCTTATGTATTTAAGATCTGCTTGTCCCATTGCTACAGAAGTTGATATGCATGTTCCTAATATGACCTTCAGTACCTAAGTTGCAGACCTTATTTGCTTTTGTCACTCTTGTTTTTGCTGGTATAAATATTTCTCAAAAGGACCAATTCAAACCGAATGTGAGCACACTGTTCTTGATGGTGTTTTTCATTTCACTTGGCGGTAAATATTGTGTCACATTTGTTTTTCAAGTACGGGAAGTTTGCATGGTGACCCCTATTTCTTTGTCTTGAAAGGGAAATGAGCGAAAAATTTAAATCTTTCTGAATTTAAGGTGCGTATCACCTCAAAGGGACCAAGTATCAGGAGTGCGACTGACTTACAGTGAATTATCTTGTAGGTGCATGGAAAGCTTTAACATGGCAAACTATCTTGCACAGTTAGGCACTTCAAATAAAAATCTTTATTTGCCTTCCGCGTGCTGGTAGGTTTTCAGAGAAAACTAAGAAAACAAACACAATGCTAACAGTGTTACAAATACAAATATTATTTTTCTAAAAAAAAACCAATTAAAACTTGAGCTTATGTTAATACACTTGTGTTTTTTGTCTGTGTTTGTTTTTTTCTCTGGCTGGCTGGTAGGTTTGTCAATAATCTGAGGATGGCAAACAGAGATTTTTTTTAAAAATGGCCTTATGGTGGTTACAACATTTTAAGGTGGAATGCTCCTTGGAGGACAGATTGGCATACAGACTCTCAAATTGTCACAAATTATCATTACTCCAGGTTTGCACATTTGTTCAACATTTTGTCGGCAGCAGCAAAATATGTCACATGCATGTTGTTATATTTAGTAGCAAACTCACAATGGTAGTCAGTGCCATTTTCATCAAAAAATAGGTCCAACTCCTTAAAATTTTACCAAATATAAACTTAGTCTTTTGGGGACATTGCAGTTTTTGAAATTGCTTATTGCGTTAAATCTCAGGTCCGGCACAGCAACCAGGGAGGGCAGCTTACCCGTCTCAGGCCTACCAAGTACAGCCAGCAACCTACCAGGTGCAGCCAGGTGTCGTTTACCAGCCAGCACAGCAACAAGGGGCGGCATACCCCCCTCCGCATCAACCAGGTCAACCGCATCAACAGCCTCAGCCGCAGCAACAACCCCAGCAGATGCCAGCTCCGGTCCAACCCACTGCACCGCCACAGTACCACAATGACCCACCACCGGCGTATGACGCTGTGCCAACCCATGGAGAGTACAAGTGATTTGCTGCTGCCCTGTTGCCCTGACCTCTGACCTGTGTATCAGTAACAACCTAGCTTGACCGGTAAATATTTGACAGGGGTTTTCCTCATTTACAGAAATTCAAGGGAGAAGCCACTGTCAATGTATTCAAGGGCAGATCATTCACATTTGTACAGTCAATCAATTTAAATTTCTCTAAAAGGGGAAGAAAAAGAAAGTAATGGGGTATTTCAACAGACAAACTTCAGTCACTCATTGTTAAACCCTTCCCAATGCCAATCAGACCTGAGAAAATTACGGTGCTCAGAGGGTTAGTAAAATGAGAACTGATTGAAGATATCATTTCATTGCTACTAGGTCAAGTTCAGGGTTTGACTTAGGTACAATTAAAATAATGTAACAGTAATGCATGCAAGGTCAATGATCAACCATTGCCAAATCATCAAGCTCAAAAACTGTGCAGTGTGTGCCCTTGAACAAGCCAAGCACACAAGTCACCCAATAAGTTTTTACAATCAATTTGCAGCAACAATCTCATTCATTGCTCTTAGCCGATTCAATTTCTCATGCAACACAAAACGTTTTGTCTATTTGTTTTTCTGCTTCAAATGCTACAAGTTCTCAAAATAGGAGAATCTAAAATACTTAAATTCAGAGGTGCATCATTATTCAATGAAAGGTTTCTCTTAAAACTCAGACTAATTTTGTGTGGTATGTGTTTACGACGTAATTTTGTACTTGCGGCATGGTGACAGAAAAAAATTTACCTTTTGTATCTATAGCACATCTGTATAAGACTTAACTTTAGGTCACAGACGTTTTGCCAAAAGTATTTTGGACACAAACCCAATATCAATCATGATGAAATCTCATACATTTTCTCTTTTCATCAACATTGTGTTTGCCTCCTAACCTTGAAATTTTTAGATATTAGTTTGTGATGTGTGAAGTGTAATACCGTTCAGCTGCATTTGTGTCGTTCTTGTGCGATTGTTATTTTAATAGCCATTACAACAGATTATAAAATGAATAATGTATAAAGTCCTTAACAATATTGAATTTTGTCATAGATAAGTAATGAATTTTTTGATAAGATTTATGTAAATCAGTTTATTGGTAGGGATATCATTACTTTGGCTGCTTGAAGCTTAATTTTAGAAAAAATATTGCACATGGGAATGTTTTTACTAAAGATGTACATAGTATTGTATTCTATTCTTAGAATTGCAGTCAGACGGACACAAGTGTAAGTTTACAGTGTTTTACAGAAGTTTCATATTTATAGAAGTGGATCAACTAGATGGAGTTTTCTGGTCTTATTGCTACAGCATATTCATGCATCTTATATTAATGTATGTCTGGAAAGTGTTCCCATGCTAGTGAAACAGCAAGTACATGGTTGTTGGTGAGAAGGTTGAGGTTTAAAATTGATGCAGTTCTGTTGCTACCACTACAACTGTCCCCGGCGATTTCATGTGGTGGCAAAGGTGGCCTACCTTTTCCCCACCACACAAAATCACCGGCAAAAAATTGGGGCTACAGAAATGCAGCAAGTTTTGAGTTGTGAACCCATCTTGACAGCTCATGCAATGACCTTCACTGTGATCATACAGTACCTGTGTATGTACGCGCTGGAAAGCAATTGAGATATTATGGTCCGGCGTATTTACGTAACATTTCAGTAAGGCGCATCACTAATTTGTAGAACGAAAAAGACAAACCCAGCATTGTCAAACATTATAGCTAACTATGTGAAATCATGTGTGTTGGTAGGCTGAACAAATTTCTGTCATTCTTTCTGATGACACCCAGGACACTGCGCATTCACCATGGTCTTGGCAGTTATGGTACATGTATGATGTAGTGGAGCTCCAGAGCTGTGTTCATTCAGTGTTGTGATATTCTTGAGTATTCACCGCAGTGCCACCAGAAGATGTGGACACATTCTAAACCATCTGTATGTATGTAATGGAGTACTACATGGCAGAACACTTTCTGAAATGGATGTTTTTTCTCTTGTACATATCAACTTCAAGAAGTTTTCTAAATATATACATTACACAATAGGATAGTTTTCTTCCTGAACAATGCGATATGATAGATATCATTTTCTTAGTGAATTGATGTGATTTTAAATCTCCATTGAGTCGAGCTTTTGATGAATTTTGCAAGTACTTTTACTCGTTTTTTTTAAAACGAAGCTTCTTGCCTCAGTCTGAAAGCCATGTTAAAATGCCAAGCATCCAACTTCTCAACGCAGCCTGTATATGGTAATCTCAAATGTTATTGTTGATAACTGAGTTTAGGCTTGGACTAAAATCCATTTGTCAACCATAACATTGTATGATATACATAGTTCCTTGCCTGGGCTAGGATCGTTCTTTGCATTTCAACTAACTTGGGGAGAAGAACAAGACGGGATATTTATGTTATGGAGTGAAAATGATGGAAATATTGTCTAAAGTTTAAGCTGTGATCCCTTAATTAAACCAGAGGCTGACTTGAAAACTGAACAACTGGATCAAGTGTGATCCAGCTATGTAACACGTGTATCATGTAAAGGAATAGAGTATAGTTTTGCAAGGCAAGTGACGTTAAAGTTTCTTATCTGCAATTGGACATTCATGTATGTTTTTCTGTTTCCAATCCAAGGATGCATGGACACATCACAAATAAAGAGGGGGGTGTAATATTTACTCAACCAGATCTTTTGCACCAGTTTTCTGTATTTTGCACAATTTCAATGCACGTCCCAAATTCCTTAATTTCTGGAAGATCACATGCCACTCTTAAGTATACAATTACATATAAAAAAGACAGTTGATTTTCTCTTCCTCACATTTACTTAGGGTTCGATTTTTAATCAGACCGCGTTTCATGCCTTCCGACGCTAACCATTACAATGTATAAGTAGAATCAGGCAGAAGTGACTGTGAATTTCTGTAATATATTTACATGGACACTGACTTATCTTTAATAGTTATTTTATTATTTACATCAATAAATGCACAATCTCATGTTTTGTTTGTGAGGCTTGTTCTTTTCAAGTGGTGTCTGTAGCTACCCACTAATTTGGCCATTATTATTCTGAGAATACATTTTGTCTGATTACATAGAATGGTTGAGAACATTAAGAAAGAGATTCATTGTGGGTCGTGCACTGGAGCGCCTATGATCTCAGTGAACTTGCCAAACATGGGCAACTGCCAATCATGCAGATCACTAGGAAATGTCACCAACCTGGGCTAAAAATACACCTGCCCAGATGAGACAAGTAGACAGTTATATACTGGTCAAGTCTGTGGAATGTGTGTTGGTGAGATGTGCATATATGTGTGGAGATGGGAACATTTACTCTGATGATCGCATGGTGCACTGTTAAATTCTGTGAAAACTTGTTGTTGCTTCTTTGATGATACAAACCAATAGGTAGCAGAGAGTGGAATGGAAGACTCCATACATGTTGCAATAACAGTGTACACTTGATGGTCGTTCAGTGTTGACCCTTAATCTGGGCTTGAATTTGACTGGTATTATGGTTCCTGACATAATTTTTTTCAGAATGGTCAGACACTTTGTCGATTCAATTCCAAAATAAATGAAGGAAGACAGCTTATAGTTGTTTTACATTCAGCACGTCTATAGCGTGTCGGGTTTTTGCACCTCGACATGCATGCCACAAGGGGGCACCCTTTCCCATGACTGCCCATCCTTCGATGTTAGTAATATACTCTGCTTTACTCATATATTGACACGCATTGTCACATTCTGAAACCAGTGATCATAAAAGCATTGAAAACATAACAAGACATGTAGGCACATTTGTGTAGAGCATGATTGCTTTTGGCCACACACTTACACAATGCAACAAAACCAGCCTGCCACAGAAACTTTCCATGCCATAGCAAATTTGAGTTTTGTACATAAACTTAAGTACATAAACACTTCTTTGTCACTTTAAGCTCATCAATGTATCTTTACTATCTCTTCATGCAAATACGAGACCTGCAACGACCCTGTCAGTCCATCAAATTCATTAAAGACAAATGTTGGGATAGAAAAAGTCTTTTTGAAAACTCCATTATATGACTGACCTTCTGAAGTGATAGCTGACAATGACATGTGACACATTACTCAACTGGAGGAAACAGGGACAACCAACAATTCCAACATACTCATGAGTCCACATTTTTTGTAGAAACCAATCCCTGATGAGGTACATTTGAAAAAATGAAAGCAGGGTGTACTAAGTGGGGGTGGGTTGGGGTGGGTGGGTAATAAGTATATCACAGGGGCCCCAGGGGAATATACATTGTTTTTTTAACTTTTACAAATGGCATTTTTATTCAATCTTGTACATGTTCTCACCTTCTGTTGGCGCAGTCAAGACTACCATATCAAGACACTGGATCATTTACTTACTGGGCAAAAGAAAAAGTTGGGACGATAGGAACGTTAAGGGTTTGGAAATGTTCTTCAAAAGAGAAATATTGTCATTTCTGAAAAGTAACAAATATCTGCTTATAAATTATTCTAAAATTTTTAACTCGATGAAATGACTTTTGAAATGTAAATGTAAACAATAACAAAAAGATTCATGACAGTGTGTGTGTGTGTATATGTATGTATGTATATATATATATATATATATATATATATATATATATATATATATATATATATATATATATATATATATACAATGTATATATATATTCACGTCAGTGCAGGAAAGTCATAACTGCCATTTAAGATGAAATCACTCGTCTTCCAAACATTTCTTCAATTAACTTGATGACTCGTTACATAGAGTAAAATTTAAATTTAAATAAAAATATAAAAAGATCATTATTGAATATTTATGAGAACCAAGTTCACATATTCTTATTGTGGCTGCAATTATTACAAAATCAAGCTTTTTTGGGATACCTGCAAAATTCAGAAATTTGAAGTCAATACAACTGTACTGCACTGACGCAATTACACACACACACACACACACACACATATTTGGGTGTGAGTGTTGCTTTGAGCAAGCCCTCAACTCACTATTACATTTCCCCAAAAGAATTACCTGAGAAAAAAACTCAGGGCACTGTAGTACTATTGAACTTGAGAATAAGTTTAGAGACAGATACTCTCTATAATACATATTCCACAGAATATGGAGACATGGAATTACTCCAATGGGAGTCAAGACAGGCTTCAATTAAAAGCTTGCACCTGGAAGCTGAACACTCGCCTTTTCGTTAAAAAAACTAAACATTTCCAGTTTTTCTGTGAGTGTTCACTATATGGGTACTTTCACCCTA